>LGRX02027559.1:0-22823 GCA_001247695.2 Cymbomonas tetramitiformis | reverse complement strand
GCTCCAGCAGGTCCAGCAGACCCAGCAGCTGCAACCCCTTCTCCTGCAACCTCCCCAGACTTTGCAAATGCAACAGTCCCAGCCCATGCTCCTTCAGCAACCACAGGCCCGACAGCTGCAGCAACTCCAGCAGCTCCAGCAGCTCCAACAGCTCCAGCAGCTCCAGCAGCTCCAGCCACTCCAGCAGCCCACGCCATTGAATGCCACCTCTGACTTCGGTAGGGCCTCGGGCGTCTCGATAGAGGAGTTACAGTTTAGCATGCCACGATAGATAGGCGGTGAACTCCTATGAATGTAGGCGATGCCCCCGTAAGGCATGCGCTTGTAGCTTTAGCACCCGCCACCCGGCAACTGCTAGTGCCCCAACTCCTGCAACTGCAATAATATGCGTATCATTAGGGCAAAGTGAAAGTATTCATGTGATGATGCATTGTGATAACTTCTGATAACTTGCAATGACTTCTAACATTGTGATTTCTAATATTGTATATCACACGCGCCCGCGAGACATGCAATTTCTGATTTGCAACCATTTTACAGACGAAATTAGCTCCCCAGCACCCCGTGAATATGTCCCGATGTGAAATTTCACTTCTCATTGCCTAGGTATGATCTCTAAATACTTCTCACAACGTGTAATAACTTCCCCGTATCATTTGCATATCTCACGCGGCCGCAAGATATGCAATTTCTGCTTTGCAGCCATTTTACAGACGAAATTGGCTCCCAGGCACCCCGTGAATATGTCCCGATGTGAAATTTCGCTTCTCATTGCCTACGGATGACCTCTAAATACTTCTCACAACGTGTAATAACTTCCCCGTATCATTTGCATATCTCACGCGCCCGCAAGATATGCAATTTCTGCTTTGCAGCCATTTTACAGACGAAATTAGCTCCCCAGCACCCCGTGAATATGTCCCGATGTGAAATTTTGCTTCTCATTGCCTACGGATGACCTCTAAATACTTCTCACAACGTCTAATAACTTCCCCGTATCATTTGCATATCTCACGCGCCCGCAAGATATGCAATGTATGTACGGCAGCCCGTCCGCGACCTGTAAGCAGCCCTGTGGCCACTACAATTATCAAAAATATAAAATATTGCCTCTAGATGATTTCTTTTAACCACTAAGTACTTCTTGAAACTTCTTGCGACTTCTAAATGTCATTTTCATCGATTATGCAATCCGGGCCCACCTAGCCGTGCTACATGCCGCCTTTCTCAATTCTCTTCTCGATAATGTCCCGGCCATGCGAACGCATGTCGTTGATGTCGTCTTGCGTGGGGCCAGCAACCCCGCCAGCTGTCTGCATTACTACTGCGGCGGGGGGTTTTGAAGACTGCGGATGAGAGGAGAGACGTTGCTCCATCTCCGCGATGCTTGCCATTAGAGCACGGGTGGTGGAGTCTTTCGTATCGGTCAAAGCAGATTGTCGCGGCGACCTGTCCAGCAGCTTTTTCTTTACAGTTTGTTTTGGCGGTGGGGTTTTCCTCTCGCTTCTCCTTAGTCGTGTCATTTTTCTACGGTGTGGGTTTTCTACGGTACGGCGGCTTGAATACGGTGGTGTGCTGAAAATAGTTTGACTCTCTTTTAACGCACAACGGCCGGAAATCAGTTCCAAGGCAGGTCCGGCGGCTTGGTGCATTGGTCCGAGCGACTGGATCGCGTTATCGTGAGGGGCTCGAGATCTTTTTCGAAATTTTGAATTTCGAGCGGACCTGCGACTGCTGTCACCTCTGTCCTCCGTCGACGGGTATGACATTGCAATCGCTGCCGTGTATTCCATCTTGACTTATCGATAGTCTAGATGGTAAGCCGTCGCTCTTCTGAGCTCGCGGTCATAACCTGCAACCTGCGAACAAATACAATATATACGATATCTAACGCTGCACTCACTTGAGTTCTCGTTTCTCGTGCCTCGACGAGTCTAGAATACCATATGTTAGGGCTAGATAAGCAAGCCCTTAGTATATTGATATAAGGCGCTGTGTTATGGAAAAGTAACACACGCGTAAGTAATGAGCGGGGATGAGTGCAGGCTTCTGTGAGAGAATGCTGCTGAAGCACAACGCTTCCTCATCTATACCATACGTCTCCCATCATCATAGATGGTACCGCCATTGGGTTGTGAACCCGAGACGTTGGTTGAACGACCAGTATCGTCAGAACGAATAATATGTTCGTTCCATAATACTGCGTATGCGTGTTCCGCACATACTTAAAGCAAAGATGGTTCTTGTTTGTTACTTCAAGAGGTATCTTGCTTTGCCATCTTCGAGTTCGACGTACGAACTCTCGATGACAGGTGTCATTCAAGTCTTTCCTTGAATGATGACAGATGACGTGACTTGTCATCTGACGACATGTACAGTCATAGTCGACCGTACTGACGACTGTCATTATAATATATGACATGACTCGACATGACATGACATGACATGGTATGACATGTCTGACAGGTATGATACGTATGACATGTATGACACATATGTCATCGGTCATGACCCTGACAGCAGTCTATTGTATTTGTCGTCGGAGAGCTGCAAAATCACTTTTATAGCATGGCATCGGTCACTGTTCCATGTAGCATCAACCTAGGGTAGTAATTGCTCGAACAACTCCTCCATCAGTTTTGGTTGGCTACGAATATAGGACAATAACCTTTGGTTGCTGGTGGATTTCAGCAACTCCTTTGCTACCTCCTCTCCAAAGTCTTGATAACGAAGATAGCCAAGGAGCATCTCAGCGTGGGGAGGAAGTTGTTCCTCTGTGCCATCTTGAGTTGGCGCGGTTGAGTATGAGTTGATTGACTCTGTCACAGTTGCTGCTGACTCGAGCCCCTTCAGAATACGCTCCAAGTGCTCCCCTTTCCGTTTTAGTCTTTGCGACACAGCCTTCTCACTTGTTGGAGCTTCTGCCTTGAAGTTCTTCTTTTTAGCTTTCGGAATGTATGAAAGCACAGTGTCTCTGGTATGTCTTGTCAGTTTCTATCGCAGGCGCTTGCGTTCAAACTCTGCCTGTTGAATATCCATCGCCTGAGCATCACACGTCTTGCGAAGTTCGGCTACGGTATGTTTCAAACGGGATACTTGTTTCTTTAGTTGCTCGGCCTCCTTTTGCAATCGGCTGTTCCCATCACAGGATGTCGGTGCGTGCGCAGGTGCAGTACGACCGGCATGCCGCTTTCCAAGCTGCGCTGATGCCTTTTTGCCTTTGAAAGGCATTTCCTTGTGCAAGTTTTTGTGCAGGATTTTCCCGTACCCTGTTGTTTTATTGTGACAAGAGAGGGAAACACTGTAAGGTGCCCGGCTTATATAGCAGGTCTAGCTTACGGAACTTATGGGAGCAGCCAACTGCACCCTGGACAATAACCCTAAACCATATGCCATATTGCTGTCTTGATAGTGTGAGGACCTATACAACGACTATTTGAGTATATGCATGCATGTTTCAATAACACGTATGTTGAAATTTGAGTATTATTTGTCATGATCCCCAACATTTTGGGGTGTCAAAGTTCCGCATCACTTAGTACGACACACGAGTGTCCCTAGTGTAATTTGAGATAAGTACCAATGTATAACAAATGAATTCTAGTGGCACATTCGGTGCCCCAACACGTTTACCATTCGTATATTTATCAGTGATATACATATTGGATGCAGTTTGCATGCCGTGCATCATGTAGTGCCCAAAACTAGCAATGCTATTGTAGCATATGCATACCCCCCTACATAATCATACGTGTAACGCCCTAACGATAGGGAGTTACAAAAAATGAAGGTGACCATCGGATTCCCCACCATCAAATTACTTTAGAATAACTTTACTTCAAAGTTAATTGCAAGTTTAAATCCTCGTGAAAGTTACTCGGTCCGATTTTCCGGAAAAAATGCACTGTGATGGCGTGAAAGTACTTGTCATAGTACTTTCGAAAGTACTATGACAAGTACTGCGGGGCAGTAGCCAATTACACACATGGGGCACATCGCATCCATCCACAGTATGTTCTTCAGCTTTCACTCAACTCATAAACTGTATGAAAATCGATAGGTTTGACACCATAGACCTCATAACGCCACCACTGAGGCCTTTAGGAGGATCATTTTCCATTCCTTCTTGGAAGACACACCGCTTCATCATTCTTTGCATTATCAAGAATGGCGGATACCCATTACGTCCTGTTTGGGATTGTTCTTCCTTACATTCGGGAAATGCGCCAATTGCGTGAGGAATACTTTGTGCAGGCATGGGTCGAAGAACGTTTCTTGTGGGCGTTGGAAGAAAAAGGTTTGACGTTTTCGGGCATGTTTGGTGATGTTTGGATGCCTGTAACTTTGGCTCACTATTTCCATGAATTACGTGATCTGCTCGAAGTCGATTGGGGGGATGTTCGTGATCGGGAAAACTTCTTGCAGATATTCCCTACCTCCAACTTTGAAGCCCCACATTACGATGATGAAGGGTTCCATTGGCAAGGACCTGGCATGTCAAACAACTTCAGATTCCGGCTAGACTACATCGATTTCGACGCCTTCGAAAACGACGATGGCTTCGTGAATATCATTGGGCCTGGTCGTACAACGGCTTTTACAACGAGCATGCAGATCCTCAATGGATCTACCCGTCGCGGTACGAGTTGTCTATGGAGTCGCCGCGCTGAAGGCATATCAGAATATCAAAAGCAAGGCATAAGCAAAGATAATATACCTGTTTACCAACGAAGCCTGATTTTCTTGGACGGTTCAAAATGGGTGTGAGGAAATATTCTTTACGCTTTCTTTCAGATGCCACCTCATTATCACGATGCTTTAAGCTGATACGACTTTCAAGAGATTCGATTGTGTTACTCCTCTCTTGGAACGGACGCTTGGATGAAGTTTGTTTTATGCTTGTATCTATTTGTATGATATTGTGGTTTTCCCCGTATTGCCTATTTGCACAAGCTTGTGTACCATTTTTTGATATCTGAGATTTTTTCCGTATACTTGTATCAAGAATAATCATTTGAAGTGGAGGTGCATAGGCCTCCGACCGATCAGAAAACTGAGAGTTTTCTGGTCAGCGGAGGATGACTGTCAGTATGACAGTCATCTGGAGCTGATCGGAAAACTGAGGTTTTCTGATCAGCGGAGGCCTGAAGAGGCCCTCCCTGAACGGTTTTGACAGTTGCCGTTAACTGTGGAATTCTGTGGAGTTTTTTCAGCGCTGTAAATTTTACTATTCTTCGGTTCGAATTATATATATATATTGTTATTTTGAATTATCGACATGGATTGGTTCACCGACGTCAACGCTTGCCAGCAGAAGGTTGATGATTTGAAAGCGCACGCGTCGTATGTGGAGGCCGCTAGAAGAGCCTTAGAAAATGGAGATCCTCTTGCGCCAGCGCAGGAGAAGTTGATGCGACAAATGGCCACTTTTACGAGTAGGTTGTCTATTCTGCGTGAGGAGTCGTTGCAGGCGGTTGGGGGGGCGCGTAAGCGCCCTTGGTTGGACGCTGTCGACTACGATGAGCTTCCTGGAAACGATCGCCAAGAATTGACTCGCGCGGGATTGGAGAAGGATTCCTTCAAGGGCGTCCGAAAGCAATTCGACGAGGTCAAGCACCACTATGGCGCTCACGTGGCTACTGGGGCAGGGTTGGATGAGGCTCGCAAAGCCTTGGAGGGTACGCAACTCCCTTCTAATGTTGTGGAGGCTCTTGCCTTTTGTGTCGAGACGGCTGAGAAGGGCGTCGCGCGCGCTAGAGAGCGTGGGAAGGTTTTGGCTATGGTGGTTGACGAGGGTACTGAAGTGGGTTGGAAGATGGCGGAGAAATTAGAGAGACGTTCGTACGCTGAGAATGATGAAGAAGACAAAGCGTGTAGGCGCGCGCGGAAAGAGGTTAAGGCAGAGAATGAGGCAAAGGCGAAGGCCAATGCAGCCAAGCAGAAGGCCAGGGATCAGCGCCCTAGGCCTGCGGTTCAGCAGCAGCTGCCTTTCTCGCCTCCCCCAGCTGCTGGGGCTGGAGGTGGTCGTGGCTTTGGCCAGAACTTGACTTGTTTTCGATGCGGACAATGGGGCCACCACCAGAACCAGTGCTCCTTGCCTGCTGCGGGCAGGGGTCGTGGACGTGGCCAGGGATGAGCCCTCTGTTTTATGCTGCCTTGCAGTAATCTTTTTGCAGTAGCAAAAGACTTTCTCGTGCGGAATGCCGAGCTGTGTGCCTTGGCGGAACGCCAGGCTTGAACGAATGTTAGAGCGGAACGCCTAACTGTAACAATTTCTAATTTATAATGCATAATGCTTGTGCCTCGCTTGCGGGTTGCTGTTGCCAGGTCTGGATGTTGAGTTTTCCGAAGAGGAGCTTGAGAATGCTGTTGCAATCGTTGAGCAGGGGGTTGCTGTGCCGCGAGTTGCGGGCAGGCTTAGGGATCACGCTTCCTTTTGGCGGACTTTTGTGCGTTCTACTTATGTGATGTCTTGGATTGAGCGCGGGTTTAGTTTGAGGTTTAGTAGCGGGCGTCCCCCGCCCTCGATTCACTTGCCCAATCACTCGTCGGCTAATTTGTTTCCGGAATTTGTCACGGGGGCTTTGCGAGAGTGTGAGTTGATGGGAGCGGTGCGGAGAGCGGCCCGAAAGCCCAAGGTTGTCTTGCCGATTATGGTGGACAACAATGGGGTTAAGCTTCGTCTGATTTTCAATGGTAAGTACCTGAATTCCTTTCTTGACTTTCCTCGGTTTAGGTACGAGCCCTTGCAGCCGTTTGTTGATGTGCTTCGGCCGGATGATGGCTTGTTCTACTGGGACTATAAGTCCGGTTATTATCACGTTGACCTGCACGAGGGATCTCGGCAGTATGTGGCTGTTGAGTGGCTAGGTGTCTTCTATGAGTTTTGTGTTCTGCCGTTTGGATTGGCCCCGGCTTGTTGGGTCTTTACTAAGATCAACAGGGAGCTAGTGGGCCGTTGGCGGGCTCGGGGGGTGCGGGTGCACCCCTACGTGGATGACTTTATTTGTGCGGTGCGGGCCCCCTCCCTGACGGATCCTGCTGCTTTGGGTGAGCTCCGCTCGGTTATCCGGGATGTGGAGCTGGCAGGCTGGTTGGTCTCTGAGACCAAGTCCCAGCTGTTTTTGACCCGTGAGTTGGTGCATATAGGGGTTGGGATTGACCTCCAAGGGAGGCGGTTGTTTGTTCCGGACAAGGCGGTTGCAAAGATCAGGGCTTGCGCAGAGCAGATCCTGTCTTGCTTCCGCCGGGTGCCGCTGAGGCTTGTGGCTAAGTTTGCAGGCCTGGTGAATGCTCAGTGGTTTGTGCTTGGTGCACTCTGCAAGCTGTTCACTAGGTCTGCGGCTGTCCTGATTGCTGACACCTTGTGTTGGGGTACGTGGGCATCCCATGTCCCGGGCTCGGATGCTTTTAGGCGGGAGCTTGAGTTCTGGTTGGGTGATGAGTTTATGCAGTTTCAGCGGGGCATTTGGGAGCCTAGGGGTTCAGGTTTGCAGTTAGAGGTTGAGCATTGTGATGCATCTGAGGTGGCATGGGGCTCTTGGCTGGAGAGTGCCCTGGGTCCGAGGGGGGGTCCTGAGCTGGAGGGGCATAGTTACCCGTCCTTGGAGGACAGGCTGCGGTCCTCTACACATAGGGAGTTGCGGGGTATCCTTGACTCCCTCCGGGGTTTCAGTGTCTCGGGCCGTCTTCGGGGCAAGCGGGTGCTGGTTATTTGTGATAACCAAGCGGTCCACTTTGTCCTTGAGGGTGGTAGCAGGCATGAGGAGCTGCATGCACTGGCGGTTGGTAGCACTTCATTTTTGTCGCATGATCTATTATTTTTGTCGCACCATGCGACACAGCAATTATATTCTGGAGCGACAAAAGTGAGTACGGGACTCATTATTGTCGCAGTGCGACAATAATGAGTAGGGGGCTCATTATTGTCGCAGCGACACAAAGAAGACTGATATTTACGGACAGATAATTTACGGAAATTATACAGCAGATTATGGACTGTAAACATAATATTACAGTTTACGGAAGAAACATATGCAAACTAACTAACAATTGGTAGGAGAATGTGCTCACGTTAGCAAAGCATGCTCGATTGTCTACTCTATATTCATTACATAACTATGCTTATACATCTTTACAATAAATGTGCAGTGCATACTATTTCGAATGTGAAGTCAGGTATGAACAAAACAAATCCTGTAAACGATTGACTTCTAAAATCTAAAATCTAAAAGATAAGCAGGTTGCTGGGCACCGCAACATGCATTTCGCCAGCGATAAAAGTAAAACTGAAATACCTGCACAAAGCGAACGCTAAAACGTCAGAACCAAGTGATAAGATATTGCAAACATCATAAAAACACGCAGGCATACAAACATTCGAAGACAATAAGCAAAATAGCTCAAACTACACTCTTCACAAATTCCACACAGCAACATGCGTATCGCCAACGAGCATGAAATAGTTGAAATACCTGCACACGGTAAACGCAAACATGTCAGAAATAAGATGAACGACAAACCAACCGCACACGCAACGAGAAACAGCACACACGCGAAACAGGCATTCAGGAATGCGAAACAGGCAGTCAGGATATCCTGCAAAATTACAGAGAGCAAAGTCAGTGAGAGTGGTGGGACTCGAACCCACGCTGCACAATCTGTGCAGATATCGCCCTCGAAAAAAAAACACCATACGAGAAACACGCAGAACGAACACAAAACAGGCGCTTGAAAACAAATAGCAAATTCCTGAAGAATATCAGTCAGTGAGGGCTTGTAACAACAACAAATCCGTCGGGCAGCAGTACAGCCCGTCAGTCAGCCTCGCTACAAGATTGCCCTCTACGAAGACATGCAAGGGGCGCCAGCAACCGAATGTTGCTGGCGGCATCGGACAAAGCGCAACAACGAACGTGACTTGTAAAACAAGGAAACGCTACTCAGCAAGGATGATGGGATTTAACCGGGAAATAGTTAGTATGCACGATACATTCAGCAGAACAAAACGGGACACAGCAGGCAACGGTGTCAGGTGCGCCGCAAAACGAAAGCTTAATGAGTTAACGTGTGAGTGAATATCTGATATGTGAAATCAGCCAGCCGCGGCCCGCGTGGGTCTCATGTCTGGATGAAGGTAGCGAAAATTCAGAATGAAAGTTGATGACAGACACAGTGTTTCGGGTGTGTCATTCAACTGTGACACTGTAATCTTCGTCGCAAACCCATGCCATGTCAGCATGTCTGCCAGGTGACTTTTTTTTGTCGTGTCGCAAACCCATGCCATGTCAGCATGTTGCGAAAGTCTGGAACCTGTCGCATCGCATTTGTCGCGAGGGAGCCACACTTAAGGGCTTTTTGTGGTGCAGTTTTTTAATTTACCAATATATAAATCGAAACTGATCGCGTCGCTGATTGGCTTATCCATCGTCTGCAAACCATCTCGTTTTTGTCGTGTGATCCCTTTCCCTTGTCGTCCCATATTCATGGTGCCTATCTCAGGCGCTCGCACTTCTTATTGGCGGTTATGGGCGATCAGTCCAAAACATCTCATGTAAAACACCCTGAAATCTGTAGCACGTGCGCCTTCTATAATTATACAAAAAAACGTGCTCCTTGTACGTGCACAGTCAGCTTATGGTATTTCGCGTGTGACCCATATTCATGGAGTTTATCTAATCTCATGGCTCCTCTGATTGGCGATCAGTCGGAAATCTCTTTTATACGCCATCTGAAATCTGTCGCGCTGATAACTTCTGCATGAATATCCATAATTCGATACTACGCCCAGGAATATTCTATGCGTCTCTGATTGGCGGCAATGCTCCACCGATTTGTATAACTCTCCTGCTTGCCATCTTAAGGTGACCGGTGTGGACTGCAATATAATTATATATGGGCGGTTACTCCCGATCTGACAGGGAAATCACACTGTTTCCGTAAAAAAGGGCCCCAAAGGTGGACAGTTCTGGTAGTATCGTGTGCGTCGATGTCACTTTTTCCAGGAAAACCTGTTTCGCTCCTATAAGGGAAACGCAGGGCCTTGCAGCTTTTTTTTGAAAAAGCTGCGAACCGTCGGTGTATAATGTTGAGTATAATCGGATCTGTTTGCGACACGACAAAAAAAATACACCTCGCGACACAAAAAAGGCGCTTCCCTGGCGGTTGAGATTTTTTGGTTCTGTATGGCAGAGAGTGTGGTGTTGTCGTCCTTGTGGGTTCCCAGGGAGTTCGAGGTTCGGTCGGACGGTCTGTCCAAGATCCAGGATCATGATGACTGGATGCTGAATCCGGCCATCTTTCAGTTCCTGGATCCTTGGATTGCTGGGGGGTACTGGCACACTTGTGATCGGTTTGCTACAGACAAGAACTGTCTGTTGCCCCGTTTCAACAGTGCGTGGTACTGCCCCGGCACCTCTGGGGTGGATACTTTCAGTCAGTCGGACTGGAGGGAGCACGTGAATTGGTGCAACCCTCCTTTTCGGTTGATTGGCAGGCTTCTCCTGTTTCTACAGGCGGAGAGGGCAGCTGCTACGGTGGTGGCCCCTATGTGGGTCTTCCAGCCGTGGTGGGTGCTGCTGTGCCCGGATGGGGTGCATTTGGCTGATTGTGTGGTCCAGTGGACTGAGCTCCAGCCGTCTGCGGACACCTTTCTCCCTGGTCTTGGCAGGGCCAATGAGCGGGGGGTGGGGTTGCCTCGGTTTCGGGTCCTGGTGGTGCGGGTTTCCTTTGATGAGAGGGAGCCCGCGGGCCTCGGGTCCCGTTGCACTCTTGGTGGCTGTGAGAGGTGTTCTTGGGGCCGTGGGCTCTTGCGGGGTCTGCCCTTTCTGCAGGCACCATAGGCACTGGGGAGTTTTGGGATGGCTTGCGGTTCTCGGAGACGGACCCTCTGGAGCGGCAGCTTCTGCGGGACATCCAGGGTGCGGTGCTGGAGACTAGGAAGCAGGGCACCATTGATGGGTATGCCCGGGCTTTTGTGCGGTACCAGAGGTGGTGTGCTGAGAGGGACCCCCCTCGGACTGCGGTGGTGGCTGACCCGGTCACGGTGGCCTTGTATCTGCAGTATGTGGCCAATGCGGCCAAGACCTTTTCTGTGGTTAAGACTGCTTCTGGCATGATTTTTCGGGCCCATGAGTATGCTCTGGTTCCGGCAGACAGGAACCCCACTGGTCATAGGCTTGTGGCTGCGGTCCGTGAGGCGGCTCACCGCCGGTTGGGTGACAGGAGGTTGGCTAGGAAGGAGCCGCTTGAGTATGAGTTTGTGGTTCGGGGTGCGGTGTGCTGGGTTCGGTCTGGGGGAGTGACTAGGCGTATGTTTGCTACGGTCACGGTGTCTATGTGGGTGGCATTCATGCGGTATGACTGTGCGGGGTCTTTGCGGGTGGTGGACGTGCGGTTCTTTGAGACCCACATGTGCCTGTTCCTCGAGCAGAGGAAGACGGATAAGTATCGGTTCGGCCAGGTGGTTGAGGTGGTCCGGGCGGCTCCGGGGCAGGAGTTGTGCCCGGTTGAGTTGCTCCAGCAGTGGGTTGACATTCAGATTAGCAGGGGGGTCCTGCCGCATGAGCCTCTGTTTCAGCAGATTGATGGTAGGCGGTTTGCCCGTCGGCCGGAGGAGGATTGCTTGTCGGGCGGTCCTTTGGACTATCAGCAGTTGCGTCGGTACCTGTTCCGTATGTTGGCGGAGGCATCGGGGTTGGATGCTGATGAGCTGAGGCAGCTGTATGGGACCCAGTCTCTGCGGTATGGCGGGGCTACGGCTGTGGCGGAGGCTGACCAGGTTTCAGACCACGAGTTCAATCAGTTCGGTGGTTGGAGCTCGTCAGCGGCCTGTGCTACTTACAAGGCCTCGAGCTTGGACCGCCGCCTGGCAGTGACCAGGAGCATGCCTCATGCTCAGATCAGTATGCAGGCCCTGCCCCTTGCCATCTTGGACTCCATTGTGCACTGTGTTGTGGTGATCTTTGTGGTGTTGCACCGGCCGGGTTTGACAGATACCCGCCTTAGGGCTCTCTGAGCCGTAGCTGATTAGAAAACTGAGAGTTTTCTGGTCAGCGGAGGATGACTGTCAGTATGACAGTCATCTGGAGCTGATCGGAAAACTGAGGTTTTCTGATCAGCGGAGGCCTGAAGAGGCCCTCCCTGAACGGTTTTGACAGTTGCCGTTAACTGTGGAATTCTGTGGAGTCCCGCCCGCCCGCCCTGTTGCAGGTGATGCCGCATCGGCTACTGGTGGTGAGCTGACGGAGCAGGAGAAGGATGATGTGGCGTGCTTGGAGCAGCTGGGTGTCCAGTGGGGCATGGAGGCAGAGCCCGCAGAGGGGCAGTTGGCTCAGTAGATGGCAGATGGACTTGCTCCTGCCTTAGGCCGCCTGTAATTGCATGCAGTAGGCAATAGTATCCTCCATGGGGGCCCCGGTCTGGGTGACCTTCATGCCTGCTGCATGTTAGGCCTAGGGTAGAAGGCTCTCTTGGGACCTGGTCTGTTATTGCCAGGTAGCATCGGACACGGCTTGTGCGGTGCCTTAGCTTTTGGGGGTTTCAGCCCTGAGAGAGCAGATATTTTCTGATGATTATGTCCGTATGTCGTCGGGTCTTATGACTCTTAGTCTCGGGATAGCACCCTTTGGGGTGGGACCGAGTGGGGTTTGGACTTCTGGACTTATCGTATTTATTTTTATAATCCACACACAGTGCACCGGCCGGGTTTGACAGATACCCGCCTTAGGGCTCTCTGAGCCGTAGCTGATTAGAAAACCTCAGTTTTCAGATCCGCTCCGTATGACAGTCATACTGCCTGTCAAACAACACTGATCGGAAAACCATCGGTTTCCGAATTAGCCCGAAGATTTCAGATGAGATCAGTCAACGGTCTAGATTTCACTTCTCGACAACGTTCACTGGACCGTCAAAGAGATATCGAGCATTGATTTTGAAGCACTGCAAATTCAAAAATTCTACCTGCAGCTCAATACGAATAGCGCCTGCACTGCGTGTACACAGAGATAATACTTACGAGCGGAGCTCCATACTTCCTCAGTCATCAGCTTATACCGCTATTTCCATGGAACATACGCATCTACCAAATCGCCCGTCTCCGCTTGCTACAGGAACGTGCAGAAGCGCCAAACGGCCTCGTGTGGGTAAGAAGCTGCTCAACATTCTAACAGCTAACAAACGTAACAACCTGCTGTTAATGTTTCATACGACAGGAAGGCAAGTACATGACTCGATCGTACGTTTCCACTGCGTGCGACTTAGAACGCCTGTCCTAAAAGAGCGATTCGGTCTTTGTACGACGATGGCTGCAACTTTGAACAACTTCCTAGCGAAAGGGGGTTACCCTGTAGCCTGTACCCACTGGGCCAACAAGTGCAGTTTGGAGTGCACTCTCCCATGGGTAAGGTCAGGTTTGGATTGGGCACTTTATTGGGCCATCGCATTATGGGAACGATTCGTCTGCAGGGTACATTGTACGGGAACAAATCGTGTGCGGAGGCCTTGACCGAGTCTCACCTTGATGTATCAACGTAGGAATGCGTAAAGCTCATCCTGTCACGTACTGGTAGCACGCTTGTCGAACCAAGTTATCCCGCTAAAATTTATGGTACAGCGTACAGATCTCGGAACAGTGAGTCCACAGTCATTTGAAAGTAGTGTTCAAAACTTTGTGGGTTGTGCCTGCTAATGTCTTTATGGGTGCCCACGGGTACCCTACTCCGGCTCTACGCGGTCGATAGAATCCATGTGAACTGTGGGGATCTATGGGGGCTCCGAGAGCTGTGGTTTTAATGCGTGTTCTGGGTGTTCTCGGAGCTGTTAAGGTTGTGAGGTAGAAAGCGGCATCCCTGTCATGATCTCTTTTTTGGACGAACAGTGTGTTGTACAACGTAATCAATCGTGCCAGAAGCCAAGAGCATTAGTTCTCGCTTATTTGAAAAAACCCTTGAGGTATTCGGATACGCATAACTGATTTTGCTTCTGTTGGCGTAATGATGAGCGGGCGCTCATAAGAGGTCCTCCACTTCCTACGGTTTTTAAAGCCAGGTTGGATTGAAGTTAGTGCTGATGTGGTGTGGTCTGCCAGTTACCAGCCCGATGCCCGTGACAGTCCAACTGATAACAATTTAACCTGTAGAAGGTGTAGATGATAATATAGGTACTATGTATACTTGACGAAAGTACTTTATGGTGGGTGCTCGTGTGTGGGCGAGTTTGCTAGAAATCGATACGGATGTCGAGGAGGAGCATCATGAAGTACGGCACAACAATGAGACATACCGTGTGCAGCACATCAGAGACGAAGAGGGTATGGAGGACGATAGGATGCCTGTACGACCAGAATGTCTCGAGGCAGCGGATGAAGTCATTCATTGGACCACTTCTGGTTCAGGTACAAATTCTCACTTGCACAGGTCACCTTATTGAGTCAGGCCGAGCAACGGGGTCATAGTTGGACCTGATGATCAGTCGATGGTGTTTCTGGTTGCGGTAGACCTTAGGATATGACTGAACTTTTCTATTCGCCAGCAGCAGCAGCGAGTTGCAATTTTTTTATCAAAGCGTTGCACGCCGTAGGAACCTTAATACGTATCTATGTGAGTATATGTACCAACATTCCAAAGCACTGCTGAATTTTGGGAACACGCAACTCTAGGCCCCTCTTTTTTGAGGATCCAAATCTAGTAACAGTAGTATTAGTATGTTCACCCTCCTCTCCAGATTTTGGAGGCCGTACAGGTTTTGTTGTAGTACGTCGAAATCTTGCGCCTGTATGCCAAGCTTTTGGTCTTACCTTGATTCTGTGCCAGGACAGCCAATAGATTATGCATAGTGTGGGTCTTAGATTAACACAAATATTGATGCTACTTAATTAATTGGATGGCGACCCGAGGAGGCGTCATCGTCATCCACTTTGGCTCTTTGGGCCCACATTGAGATGTCCGGTCTCAAGGAGGAAGAGTCTCCAAGCCTTGGGAAGAGGCTCCTAAGCTAGAGCATACCCTTCAGCAGCCATGCCCTTCAGTCTATCACTTATCTTCTCTCTAAATCTAGCACAAGATTGGCAACCACATGCAAACAGCAAAATCAAGACAAATCGAACGACCATCTGGGCTCCTTTTGCCTTATATAGCAACACAACTGTGAGCGTGAGCTGAGTTGGCTTCAACATACCCACTTAGCACTGTGGGTCCGCATTAACATGTATGATTTCAAGGAGGTCTGGGTGTCATATGTTTGGCTCAGTTGAATCCAAGGCACAAGCGGAGAAGTCACTGTTCTCTTTGTTGCCAAATGGATGGATGGTGCTCGGGAGTGGTTTCGACGAGCTCATTTTTGTTGACCCCACTCGCAAATCGATCAAGGCCAAATTCCCGAGTGGCCGATGGCTTGAAGCTGGACCAACAAAGGACTTTCAGTTCAAAGCAAGTGTATTGCAAGTGAAGGCGCTTAAGGACGAAAAAGTGATGGTAGTCTCCGCCAGTCGCATCCACCACGAAGGTAACGCATTTGATTTCCAACTCGCATTGGGGTTTGGTTTGAGACAGACACTGCAATTATGCAATTTGGAGGGGGCGGGATGAATAGATCTCTGTAGCACCCCCCTTATCGTGTACATCTCCCATACACCACGGTGCATGTGGTTGTATTGGGGTTTCAGTGTGGACGTCCAAATGCTTTCAAGTCTAGGTCTCACATCTCCCCACAATGGCCCTATAGCAGTCGCATTGTGCAAAGGAATTCAGTACGCATATGTGTTTTCCAGAGGACTCAGATTCAGCTACGGTAGCATTAGCAAGGGCCCTTGTTGTCTTCTATACGTCTGACAAATAAAATGTAAGCTCATCATGTGTCCTATGTAAGATTTTGATACGGATAACAGAAGTGTCCAAATTAATTACAACTAAAACAGAACTGGAGTTCCCAATTCACCGGCACCCTAAAACAGCTGCAAGGCAGTTTTAGGAATGGCGGGGGCTAATGTATGGACACAACGTTGCCATCCGTTGGATCATAAAGAGATATGGGGGGCATGTGCAGAGATGGATGTCAATGTCTTCGTAGCTGAGAACGCCACAAACAAGCGATGGCATCTGACAGGACATTATCAATTGCGGCCGGCAGGAACGTTTCGGCCGTGGGAAGAAGGTGCGATCTGTCTAAATGTTTCATCACTTGGATTTCCTCTGATAGCTGCCCTGACATTGGCACGTATTCACCATTTATCTGGTGCAAGCTAAAGAGAGACGTTCTCCATTTCTCCTAAACCCGGCGGCGTTTGAAATCTGATCAGAGGAAAACTTTGAACATGAATCCGCTTTGCGGATAGATGGGAGCAATTTAAAGAAAAACCGCATGACGATAGTTGCGTGGCTAAAGGCAGAAGCTATCCTCATGTCAGTTTTTGGAAATGTTTTGTTGGGCATCGGCAAATTGAGACGCAAGACGGTCGGCCATGGAATCCGCGTGCCTCGTTTTCGACCCAGAAGCCAGGTTAGAGGTTAAGGGCGCAATTTTGGAGGGCTCAACTCAACTGCTTTCTCATATGGGACGCACATGATATCCTTATCCGATTAGCTTTCTACCCCGCCAAGTACACATGTCCAAACCACCTTTCGAAGGCCGAGAACTACCACATGAGCCACAAAATTATCCTCAAACCGCCCGCAATGTTGTTACACTTTTGGTTTACAGATATTTGCGAAGTTTGTTGACGGATTCGACCTAAGGTTACATGAAGCCCTAAGCATCAAGTAACCATAGGTCATTCTAAAACCTATCCCTCGTGTGAGACGGAGGATGTTAGGTGATGGTACCTCAGCACTTCGAACAATACCCTTAACAATTCAAAATTTCAAGCGAGCCCTAGGACTTGTACTATCTGCCAATGAACGATTTATAGTCTATATAAATCGAAGTTGATTCAAAGCAAACTGTGAAGCGGTTTAAATGAAATATGAATTGAGTTGTTTTGACTTAAATTTGTGCGAAGCCTTGGCATTGTATTGATGAATAATAGATAGTAAATTCCCTAGGGTTTGCAATTTTCGGTAGAGTATAATCGGTAGAGTTCTCATTCTAATTGCGGATGTACCATTCTCTCCGAGACGTGTCTGAATACCCAACCATGACCTTCAAGGATCTCATATGACTTGCTAACTCCACACACAATTGTGTGTCCTTGAGTTTGCAGACTTCATGGAGTGCTTTGCTCCGATGGCAATATCAGAGGATATGCGTCCCGTAGCTGGGGTTCCTGAGGTGGAGATTACAATTGTGGAGTTTGAGACCTTGGATGCTGTAACGTACAATGTTCGCGGGAGGGAATTGCGAAGGCATACTCTCTTCTCGGGAATTGAACTTCGAGACTTTGGTGAAGAGAGATGCATAGTAAATCCTAACATCATCGCCACACCGCGCGGTGTGGATGCCGCTGCGCCTTCTTGCCACTCTGACACGACTACTCAGGTAACCGGCCATCAACATCACCGATCGTCAAGAGGAATGGAGTTCGATATTCAAATGATACTAACATTTTTGTCCCCATGACTTGCGTAAATGCATAGCACACATTTCAAATCGGAGTCAAAGTTGGTAATTCGGGTAATTTGAGTTGTCCTGTGGGGTCCAAGCAAACAGGTGTCTTCATAGGATCCTACGTATCCCACCCTGTTTAGTACTTAACTTGACGTGGACCATGTACTTCCTGCTGGTGCTTCTGACGAGAATGCTGATGCTCTCCACAGGAGCCTCGCCTGCTCGTAGCCCACCGACGACCCTACGAAGATGATGCTGGTGAAAATGAGGCATGTGTCCGATGCTACGACTACTTCAGCGGGAAACTGATTTGGGAATACACTCTAGTGCCTCCTATGGACTCGGATGTGAGAGAGACGTGGGATCCGTTGCTGTCATTGGATATGAGTAGCCGTAGAGTTGCTATGGGCATGGAGTATGATATCCGATTGTTGTCTTTGGACACAGGGAAGTGCCTCAAAGTGGTCAACCATCCGTTTCATGGGCTGAGTTCTTTGCACTGGACGGTTGGAGCAACCGAGCTGTTGGCTGTGCACAACTCCAAATCCATATCCATATCCAGCATCTGTATGCATGATGTTTCTGCTTCAGTCCAGGAGCGCATGATGTGCGTCAAAAGACCTGATCGAACAAGCATGGCGACTCTTGAGACCCTCAAGCTGGAGAAGGGGTGCCCTAAATGTGATGGACGGGGTACTGGGTGGTCAACTGCGTACGACACGCGCAGGAGATGGTGTAAGTATATGAAACCATCAGCTCTCTAAAGTGAATCTAATGTGATTAGCAATCAAAGAATCAAAGAAATTATTTATCACCCTTGATCATCGCAAGGCGATAAATGGTTTCTCCGATTTTACATTGGTTTGCCCCTGCTGCCCCTGTGAGCTGCGTGATACACATCCAACCAAAGCGATCTGTGCGCGCATGATTGCACATTGTGCTCATTCAATAAATCAAGACACCAAATAACTACAGTTTTACTTGTGAAACCAAATCGCATGTATATTCCTAGACATACCAAGCATGCAATTGTGTTTGGCTTAGGGCTTCTCTCGTTGCTGTCGCACGGGGGGGGGGCGGTTGTTGAGGATTTTATACTTCTTGTTTGTGGTAGGGGGGTTAAGAATGCACATTTGGTGACAATTACAATGCAGTGTGTCATGCATATATCTTTTGATGGATGCCAAATCCTCGCATCCCACAGTTGCAACAATGACTGGAACCGCCAGAAAGTAGGGGTACATGGTACTGTGGATAGGGCTTTGTGGGTTGAAAGCATGGTTGACATCTGCATCGGTGAGTGTTATGTGGGCTTCAGGTCAAGCCCTCAACTTGGGATATGATCTTGGAGCGCATGTTCAAGTCATGGAGCAGGGAATTCCCTTTATTGACGCATATGCATGTGCGCTAAAAGTGCCTAGGGCAAGTTTGGCTGAGCATCTTAAAAAATGTACAATGTCTAGAAGATGGCAGGGCATGAGTAATGATGAGAAAGAAGAAATTGGGGTTTTGTCAGTGTATGATTGAACCCATTACGTGGAATGTGACACAAACTGTTGTGGAGATGAGGCAAGGATAGGGTGCAGCTGGTGGCCATTTGGAAACTACAAACCGTATCCACAATACGTTGTTTTGCGATCCAGGATTTCGGGATCTATTTTAAACCACAAGTTTGGCTCTCCAAAGCGAGGCCAACAATGGCTCAAATTATAGAAAGTTTTTTGTACTTATCGTTCACAATTGTGATGATGTGCTAAGTAGTGGGCACCTGTGAACTATGCATTGAACAGTAGGCCTTTTGGCCTTGAATACCACTCATGTTCCGATGAATCCGAATTAACAATTCATCCTATTATCTAGTTATCTGATTCTGCTTTAAAAGATGGGAGAGTCATGTGCGAGTTGGGTTTGTTTTGGCGAGCTGTAGGATTTCGAGAGTTTCGTTTGCACAAAAGCGAGCATAAACTTTCATTATCAAAAGATATACCAGTTCGCAGCTCGAAACGCCACGAACATTTACGCGCCATCATTACTGATTGGGCGATATAATGTGAAACTTCACGAAACAGAGTCCTACGTGTCACTGTCGTGTTCATACCGACCACAGTGACACTCTTGAGTACAGATGAACTCATTACGCACTTCCCGATGGTCATCAGTGATCTGACGACCACGATTAGTTCAGCAGATCTACAGATCTAGATCTAAGGGTTCCATAGGGTTTCTTCAGGGTTCGAGCATCCTGACGACTGTACAAGGTCTAGATAGTCATTCTTTACACCAAACTGATCAGCAGGCACTTGCAGATTCCAATACCCCTTCTAAAGGGTGACTGTCTAGTTGTCCTACTGCCAGTTCTTGGGAATGGTGCCCCTTCAGTCAGCAATATCCAGTTTTGGGGATGGTGCCCCTCCAGCTCCAGTTTATGGGGATGGTGCCCCCTTCAGTCTTCAGTCTTCAGGGTCGGAGTCCTTCAACTTCATGATACCAAGCCTCTCTCTCTGTGTAAGGAAGGCTGGTAGAGGAAGGGGCTTGGTGAATATGTCCGCTGTGTTGTCCGCTGAGGAGACATACGAGGCTTCCACTGTCTTGGACTTCACCAGTTCCCGGATGTACATGTGTGCTAGGACAACACACGGTGTCATGCGCGGATGACTCAGCAATGTCATACATGCCAGAAGTGTCATACGCGCCTTACAGCATTAGCGCCCGAGACCCCTGTTGAGGAAGAGACCCCCCTTATATGGGAGTACACAGTACCACTGTACTGGGTAGCCCCTCATTTGTGTCGCACGGGGTATTTTATTTGTCGTGTCGCAAAAGATTCGTTTATATTAACGACGCTTCGCAGCTTTTTCAGAAATATGCTGTTTTTCATTTCGTTTCCCTTAAAGGAGCGAAACAGGTTTCCTGGAAAAAAGTGACATCAACAGGCCACACCGCAGGAGCTGTCCCTCAAAAATTATGCCGTTGGAAATTTTTCGAAAATTTTCTGCCCATGTCAGCAGTCCTACCCCGGATTGTGTCGAGCGCTCGCGCTTTACCGGCCAATCATGATACGATAGCATATCAGCAGTCCTACCCCGGATTCTTTCGACCGACAACGAGAGAAACGTTTAACAATTCAAAATTATACCACGAAGATATATATGCTGTTTTTCATCCATGTCAGCAGTCCTACCCCGGATTGTGTCGAGCGCTCGCGCTTTACCGGCCAATCATGATACGATAGCATCTCAGCAGTCCTACCCCGGATTCTTTCGACCGATCGTTCGTAACCGACAACGAGAGACACGGGTAACAATTCCATATTTTACCCCGAAGATATGTGGAATTTACAATTATGAATTTGTCGCAAAACTGCTCTAACAGGTTTACCGATCTCAACATCATCATCAGCAGTCCTACCCCGGATTGTTTCGGCCGATCGCTAGTAACCGACAACGAGAGACACGGGTAACAATTCCATATTTTACCCCGAAGATATGCGGAATTTACAATTATTTACGCATCTCGTCATTCAAGATCATCTCACCACTCCTATCGGCGGCGCGGCCCGGACAAAAGTGGATATGGTATGATCCTGGTCGGCAACGTTTTCATTTTTCTCCAAGCTCTTATCTTGCGCCTACCTGCTCGCTGTCTCAGCGCGCGGCTTGTGTTTTTGTTTGATTAATGATTTTTGCGCGCTACTTTTCTTTAGCGATATTTCATATCGAGCATGTTTTCGTGTGCATGCGTGGAACCCGGCGGGGGGGCGTTCCTGCGATGTTCTTCCATGAGCCGCATCCCACCAGCAGCCCATCCTGCGATACATGGATGATTGGAGGCCGTCGGGCGTCTTTGCATCCCGCCTGACGGTTTGGGTTCAATTTTCAACAGGAATTCTTCCTTCCTGAGCAGCGCTCTGTTTTTTTGCAGGTTTATGCTGTGCCTTTTCTGAAGGCGCCAGCAACGGCCATAGTGTATAATTCATGCTGTGCCTTTTCTGAAGCCGCCAGCAACGTTCCTGGCGGCATCTTTCCCTCTGGCCCTACTAAGCTGAAGGGGTGCTTGGAGACCGGCGGGATTCTCCGACGGGTTGGGTTCGATTCCCAACGTCTTTACTAACCAGCGTTTCGTTTTTTGCAGGTTTTGTTTTTTACGCCGAGCATCCTTTTATGCCGCCAGCAGAGTGCTCGCGGCATCCTGTGACTTCCAGCTCTGTTTAGGTTTCGCCGATTATTGATGTTCAGAATTTTAGATTTTCCACCCACTGTTCCGCTGCTGTTTCCAAAACGTCTATTTTCTACGTAGACGCCCACCCGAGGGTGAAATGCGGACAGCAGTTGGCTGTCGGTATTGGGTTCGATCCCCAACGTCCTGACTGATTCGCTGTTCGTGTGCTGCAGGAAACGTTTTGGTTCTGAAGATTTTGGAACGTGCGCTGTGCTCTAGTTTCCTAGTTTAGATTTTCATATCGCCCTCGGGTAGTTGAATCCTTGTATTAGAAACTAGCAGCCTAGTAGTAATAAGTATTTATGCTAATATTTTTTAAGAGAGTAATCGGTTTTTCTCTTAGTATCTTTATCCATCTGAAATGCTTGCTTGCTTGCTACTCATGTATGCCTCGTGCTATATGAATGTCCCCAAGTGATCGTATAATACACCTGTGTTTTATGTAATATTCGCGGTACTACTCGTTCAGTAATTTTGTTTTTCAAGTCATAATCGCGGTACTATTCGTTTGTGTTCCCCCTAGCTTAATTTCATTTTCGGAAATTTTCTGTGAATTTTCACGACAGAAATGAGCGTGGTACTCATGATTGTCGCACCTGCGACAAATATGAGCCCCCGGCTCATTTCTGTCGCACGGTATAATTCCAATCTGTCTTGCGACACGACAAATAAAATACCCGGTGCGACAAATTTGAAGTGCTACCACTGTACTGTGTAATAATGTGACATGTAGAATACTGGCACATCATACTGCATGATAATGTAGTACAAGCATATGATAGGTTGATGAGACTTGGCCATGCTGACTAGGATTACCTCAGAGAGCTGAGTGAATAAGTAATGGCCAAGGCCAAAGAAACAGTTGAGATTTCTAGAGTAAAAACAGCCGCATGGCAAAAGTCAATATAATACCTAATTCTTACTGCAAATATATGCAACGAGTCTGGACATAGTTCCTAAGAATCGACATAGCTTGATTAGTCTTATATAGTGCATAATATAGAACCTTGCACTATATATGATCCATCAGTAGTTTCACAGTCACTGTCAAGTAGAAGGTTTAGTAC
>LGRX02027558.1:0-17546 GCA_001247695.2 Cymbomonas tetramitiformis | reverse complement strand
AGACCACGTAACTAGAGCATTTAAAGACGGGGGGGTAGGTGGTAGGTCCATGGACCCAGGGTGGGTACAAGGGCTTGGTGGTAGGTCCATGGACCCAGGGTGGGTCCAAAAGTCGATCCTTCCGGCAACGCTCAGTAATTGCAACGCAATGGTGCTTCAGTGCACTCACAAAGACCACCTAACTAGAGCATTTAAAGACGGGGGGGGTAGGTGGTAGGTCCATGGACCCAGGGTGGGTACAAGGGCTTGGTGGTAGGTCCATGGACCCAGGGTGGGTCCAAAAGTCGATCCTTCCGGCAACGCTCAGTAATTGCAACGCAATGGTGCTTCGGTGCACTCACAAAGACCACGTAGCTAGAGCATTTAAAGACGGGGGGGTAGGTGGTAGGTCCATGGACCCAGGGTGGGTACAAGGGCTTGGTGGTAGGTCCATGGACCCAGGGTGGGTCCAAAAGTCGATCCTTCCGGCAACGCGTAAACACTGCATATACATAAAAGCTAGGAGTTCTAGACAGCTACCTTAATGTCCTGAAGATATGTGTCCATGGACTCATACTTCACACCTTTCTCCTGCGTAAAAAAAAGGCGAAGCAAAGGAAACCTCATTGTAAGTGGCTGCTTCACTCTGACATGCGCCGAACAAGTAGTGAACACAAACAAGGAAAATATCGCACCATCTCGAAAACTCCCTTCACCACCTTATAATTATTCGCCTCCTCCGCGAGGAATTCCTCGTAGGTCCAATAGGAGCGAGGTTGAAGCCTTAGGCTATCAAGCCACCGGAAGGGTTTGGCGGTGTTGTTGACTCCACCACGCAACAACACCGCAAAATGAGCACGACCGTCCACGGTTTCCAGGAAAACGAGATACCTGCTCCCTGCTGGCGCCAGAGGCACATCATCGCCAAGCACCGTCACGTAGTCCCTGAAGGGGCTACATGCGGTGCGGGTGACCTCACTCAAAACGAAACCTAAGAAGGCCAACTGGGCTTTGATGACTTGGATATCGTAGTCGACGGCGTCCTTGCCATCGAGGAGGTACATTGCCAGCCCATCTGGGGATAAATACTCTTGAAGGGCATGCTTCACAACACCCTCCGTTAGGGCGTCCGCGAATTCGCGGAGGTCCTTTGCGGACACCGCGTTTGTTTGCACCAGGTTGCGGAGCGCAAACCAAGCGCAATTCGCAACTCTCTGCCTGCCAGCAAAATAAAGCGCTTTTACCTTGGAAGCCATCTTTGTCAAGAATGTTATGTTATGTGAAAATAAACAGTCAGACTTCGTTACGTTTCGGTTTCGGAAGTGTTCGTTACGTTGGGGGCACGCAACGTTTTTTTCCAGGAATGAATGAAAAATCTCGATCGTTTTTCCAAAGACCGTATGACATGTCTTCGAAGACATGTCATACTGTCTTCGAAGACAGTATGACCTGTCTTCGAAGACAGTCATTGTCTTCGAAGACATAGATATTAAATATATATATACTACAGTATATATATAGCAGTGTGTGTGTTATGTGCATCTTACAGAACTCATGTAACATATCTTACTTTTACACATGATATTTTTCATGGCATTTTCGTGAAGATATGTGATGGTCAACACATGGGGTTTTGCTGATTGAAACCCACGACCATGCAAAAAGTGGTGATAATGTGTGTGTTATCAACAATGACTTATAGTCACTGGCTGATGTCTGTCAGATACTTTTTATTTTCTTAGGATTATCAACTCCGTAGATGACCTTTTCAGGCGAGATTGCTCCTTGGTTCTGTCGCCTGTCTTTGGCAGTCGATCGCATTGCAAAGTCTCACGAGTGAGTCTGCTGGAGATCTGCTTTATATCTTTGGATCTATGATAATTCTCTGGGTGGTGTTGCCACCCAGATACTAAGTAGTTGGAGCTAATGCTCATAGTATTTCTACTATCTACTTTGTCAGATATCATGTTGAATTACTGATTTACTGTACAAAGTATGCACTGAATTGTGATCAGGTTTCTGATTCAATTGTCATAATGCATAAGTAGATAATGTAGTTGCTCCAGCGATTGTGTGGGATGCATGGACAGTGCTCAACAGTGACCAACTGTTATTTGAGCACTGTATACTGCCTTCGGGTCTGGAGATATCTCCATCCAGCCCTTCAGCAGGTTGTTTGATCCTGTCCCATATATATCGCCATCGCTTGACATCCAACACGCACATGTGTTTGTTGGATGGTATCTATGTATCATATGTTGATATAATACTGTACTTGATCATTACACTTAGGAGTCAGTGTAATGTCAACATACATAATGATATCAGTGACTTGATCATTACACTTAGGAGTCGGTGTAATGTCATTATACATAATGATGTCAGTGATTATAACAATACATAAGTCACTGTATAGGTACTTTCTGATTTAGTACACTACAGTAATTGCCCATATTTAAGAAAACAGGGATTTTGGGCCAGCCAGCCGTACTCATCGAGTTGGGTGACCCCCCCCCGCCGCTGTCGGGCCAGCGTCATAAGAGAACTCGAAGAATAGTAAGCCATTTTCTTTCAATTAGCCAGCTTTTTTCTTAAATTTTCATTGATAAACGCTTAAAACGGCCATAATTTCAGGAAAAATCGCCTGCGGCGCCAGCACAAAGGTTGCTTATTTCGGGAATTTTCTTAGCCGAAAAAGCCAGCCAGCCGTACTCATCGAGTTGGGTACCCCCAAACGCTGGCTGCTTTCTTAACGTCGGGTTTTCTTAAAAGTGAGTGATTACTGTATACTTATGTATAGGTACTTGCTGATTTAGTACACTATACCAAATTGATTTATCACATAAGATGATCTGTACACCACTAACAACATGTAGCTAACATGATATATATCAACTTGGTTAGTGTATGTAATTATGCATATCTCGTTGTGAATGACGAGTTGCTTGGTATATTTCACACATGGCTCTGGTGAGTATTCCTTTCATTGATCAACAGTAGAACAGTATCTCATCCCAAATCCTACGTCAGGGAATACTGAGCTAATTACTGTCTTAAGATCATGATCGGCACCTTATACCAAGTGGGTTCGTTTATAGTTTAGACTTGCACAGCAGGTATGCTATGTGATATTTAATGCAACATCTGATGCACTGTTATATATGACTATGCATGCCAACTGTTATCGTGATCAAGTTGGCTGCATACATGTATGCATATGTCAATGTATAACATGGTGGAATCATGCTGCATGGCATAGTGATGCATGGTATTGCTGCATAGTATAGTGATGCATGGTATTGCTGCATACACTTGGTATATACTGAATGGATAGTGTATACTGCATGTGTGTGTGTGTGTGTGATATGTGCTACACACACAGCATATGGTACACACACATATGATTACACAGCATCCATATTCATCTGATGTCATATTATGTGTCCGACTGCAAACTTTGTATGTACAATTGCCAGTAACTAAATAAACATCATCTCTGTATGCTATGTGCGAGCATCACAGATATTGAATAACGTGCTGTATATATGAATTATGCATCCTCATCGCGCGTCGTCTGAGCATGATGAATCATAGCAGGTGTGCGTATATTGTTAAGGTCTCAGAAGCGAGCCTTAACCCCTAAACCGTCATAACTATTTTTGGTTTTGGTTGAAGTCAATGTTTTCCATATACCCGCCGCATACGAAGGCCGATTTGCGTTTTGAGCATACCACTTGAAACGTATTTCAAAGGCGCATCGTACTGCATTGTTCAGAATTGAGCATCGAGTAAAAGTGCGATGTCACCAATGAATGTATATCTCACGCATTGCGGCGCTGAATGCGTATTCACTGCCCCGTGTAAACCCTAATCATGACCCTAGCATGTTTTGCATAACGCCTAGCTATGTGTTGAAGATGTAACGTGACCTAAATAGGGTTGAACATGCGTATTTATACGCGCAAACCATAACCGTGTGTTGTGTCAAACGATTTTCACACTCTTCATCGTTCGAGCTTGGAAGCATGCGACAGTTTTGAGGGACATTGGGCACGCAGTTTGATGCGCATAAGGGAGACCTTTTCAAAACTGTTTTCAAAAGCATTTTTGGATTTTAGACGGCTTCATAAATCAATTTTAGGTACCCTTGGGTCATATATGACCCAGGAAACGGTTTAAGGGTTAAGATATATATATGATATGATAAGATAGCACGGATGTTATTGAACAGTAACAACTCGTGCAGCATAAGAGCGGGTGATGAGTGCAGTGCTTCGTCCGAAGATACTGCTGTAGCACAACGCTACCTCATCTATACCGAATGCCTCGCATCTCATAGATGCCACCGCTATTGGGTTGTGAACCCAAGGCATTGGTTGAACGACTAGTATCGGCTGAACGAATAATGCGTTCGCCATATGATACTCGCATGCTTGTTCAGAACATGCTAGAAGCGAAGATGAGTTCTTCTCCGAACCATTCGGTTCTTCAAGATAGCATCTTGCTTTGCCATCTCGAGTCCGACATACTGGCCTCTCGATGACATGTGTCATTCAAGTCTTACCTTGAATAAATGACAGATGGTATGACTTATCATCTCGATGACATGTACAGTCATAGTCGACCGTACTGACGACTGTCTGTCATTATAATATATGACATGACTCGACATGACATGACATGACATGGCATGATATGTCTGACAGGTATGACAGGTATGACATGTATGACACATGTGTCATCGGTCATAACCCTGACAGATCTCCCCTCTTAAGAGAGTTGTGACCTCACAACGGGCATACCTTTGTATATGTCTTTGATGTCTTTGTTGTTGTTACTTCTGCTGGTACCAGTCTTCTTACACCGAATTGAGGCGTCCCTCATGGTGTTTTTTAGGATATTGGGGGGAACTGAGTCCACTTTAAAACCTCACCTTAGGCATTAGCCTTACAGTTCTTAGGATGTAGCCCCCTTTGAATTGCGTATCGTATTGCAGAGTGACGATTCAAGGTTCAATGAATTGCGTATCGTGATACAGATTGACGCTGGAACGGCGTATCGTGTTTCAGAGTGACGATTCAAGGTATCCGAGGTTTACGTTACGGATTATTTGCGCTAGCCGTCGACGCCTTTGCGAACGATGATCCCACGAATTAACAATTTCTCATTAATCGAACGATTCTCGGCCTTATATATACAACTGATCGACGAAAACCCTTAGGTACATGTTTCCACAGTTATTATATATTGTGCACCCAACCCGTCCTCCCCTCCTGAAGCTACTTTGGAGGTTCACAGGCGGTCACGGGGAGCCCGATGTTTCCGGAGTTATCTCACCGGGGGCTTGTTTTAATGCAAACGGAGTGGCCCTGCTTAACGGAATTGGACTTATAATCCTTAACCGGTCTGCTCAACTCCTCAATTTTTTTAGTCAAGTACGCACGCTTTGACGAACATCTGTCGATTCAGAGTGCATTCGCCACGTACTAATGTGAAATTTATTTTAGTTATGTTTGTCAGGCATAACTTAGGATCACAACTCCGTCTACCTCAGTCGATGTCTCCGGTAGCTTCGGATGACTGGCCATAGAATCCGATGACAAACCACGGTCTTGGCAAAGGTAGCATTAGCAGTTTTTCACAGATATTGGTACCCGCATATGCGTATCTGTGTAAGGGTATGATTTATACAAGGCTCACTACACCTTAGCAAGGAATGATCAATTCCTGCTCCTGTCATATCAATTTGATGCAGGGTAAAAAATGTTAGGGATGTAACCCTGCAGTTCTCGGGATGCAGCCCTGCAGTTCTTGGGATGCAGCCCTGCAGTTCTTGGGATGCAGCCCTGATATATATACGACCGATCGACGAAAACCCTTGGGTACATGTTTCCACGGCCTGATTATTATTCGGTCGGCAATTATTGGCAAAAGTCATCGGCTATCAGCTTTTGACTCAGAAGCCACAATGTTATAGAAGCTGCGACCTATTGTGACCATATGCGGCAGTTATGCCTTCAGCATACGTAGACAATATGATTATGTGGAACTTATAATCCCACTTAAGTTGCATCATGATAAATTTATCAAGGTGTTAACAAGTGTTCAGGATTTGATAAGGGGTTGACGCCCCACAAGCCAAAGGTCACTATCTCGTAAGGCTCGCCTCAAGTGTGCGGCTTTGAGGATCAGCGTCCTGGCGAGGCACAGGCATGATGCTTCCTTGACCATGATGGAGCTGGAAATAAGAATGCTCAAGATATCCGAAGACAGGAAGGCTTTTTGTTGGCCAGAGTTGCTGTCTAGATGCTTAACCTCTATGGGATTGCATTCGGATACAAACTGTACAACCATGCATGTGACTTATGCATTGGTGTATGACTTTGATGAATTGTCTCTTGTCATGAACCTGGAAGGAATGACGGGCAAATAGCTAGAGTAGCAGATCTCACTCACTCCGCTTTGCTGTTATGGAATTCGATGCCTGATGGCACAACTGGCAATCCTTTGCTCAGATGTTTCCTTAAGACATTGGCAACAACTTGTGTGCCAGCTTTTCTAGATTTGGGGAGAAACCATGGATCAACAATTCATCAATCAAAACACATGTTATCAAGGCTGATTCAACGAATCCTTCAACTCTTGAATTTCGACAATCAGCATCTTAGGCTGTTGACGTCAAAGTGATGGTCGTAAGCTTACAATATAGCTTATTCGCATTTGAAAAACCATCGTTCTCCTATGTCAGTGCCCTTCATATAATATGATAGAGCCGGAGAAATATGCATCTATGATTTCTTCATAATGAACTTCATGTGTCAGTAAGTCAAATAAGACTTCATTTGATGCTTCAATTGGCATGATGTACCGTGTCATCAACTTTATGAATGCTATACACAGATGCTGGAACTTTTCATAAGATTTTTGATCTTCCAAGCAAAATTGCAATGATGTAAAATCAATTTGTGGCAGCTGTATGAAGAATGAATGAATCTATACTTCTTCCTCCCCCTTTTTTAAAAATAGGTGTATCAAACCAATCAGATGGTGATAGACTGAGATATTCATCGAATCAAGTGCTTTCAATATGAACACCGATTTTCTCTACGTCATATCGGCAACATGCCTGACGCTTTTGAATGTGGCAAATGCCAGATAATGTCAAATGCCAATGTCAATTCACTATGATTCAATATGCAGTTTTTGGGTTGCAGCCCACATACATTGTCAGTTCAGGGTCACTATAGTGTGCCCAACTTAGACAATGTTTCTGGATAATAATTGTCATAATGAACAACGAAATCAGTGATGGTACCGAAGTTGACTTTGGTATCGAAGCTAATGGAGAGTCAATCAAGAAGTGTCTGTAATGACAACAACTTACTACGAGCTGTATTTCCGTAGTTGATGGATGGCTGGTATGTCATTTTATTGTGACTAGAACATGGCATCGCCTAATGATATGTGTATCTTCTTCAGCACATGATCACTTATCTCAATGGTACCCATTTTATTTTTGGGCATACATTATTTAGAATCTTGGTAACCATATGCAGATTGCAGGTTCGAGTCCTGACATGGCTTTTTCTAAGACTTCGTGGCCTAATGGTTGAGGCAACAAATTTCTAAACATTCCAGAATGAGCTTTCAAAGAGTCTTAATTCCTCAATGAAGCATGCTTGTCTTATGTGCCAAAATGATATGAAACCACAAGTATGATGTCAATCTATATGTGGATGGTTTATACCATTGTATGCTATTCCACAAACAAGTAGTGATGTCAGAATGAAAACTTTGGACAATTGCAACTCAATACAAACCCGAGTGCATTCAAGTCCACTTGTATGCTCAGAATCTGAATCTAATGTACTTTCTATATGCACAAGATATAATATATTTTCTATGTGATTCTGGATTCAGGAACTAGAGTCAATGAAAAACTCCTTTCCTATTTCAGAGGATGAAACCTTTATTCCCTTAGGTGCAATACCTTATCTTAAGGAATAGTCATTTTCAATACAAGTTTCAATCGATTTTCTTAAATTTGTCACTTTATGATGATCAGACTGGTCAATTTTACAGCATAACCATTTCCCCTTGTTGAAGGAGAGGGCGGTATGTTGGCTGTTTTCAAATGACACATGGAAAACATGAGCGGCTTCTTGGAGAATTTCGGGATAAATATCCTGAATTGGCTGACTATGCCCAAGAATGACCGAAGAGATTACTTGCCATCTTTAGCCATATGGCGTAGAGGCCGCTTACCAACGGTTGGGTCATAGACTGGATAGCTATGTTAGCTATGTTGGAGGCTGAATAGCCATGATTGCACAGATTATGTCTTCCATGATGAATAGATCTCTGAGATATGGTGTCTGATGAATCAATACTTTTGACAACAACTCAACCTTTAGGTATGATGAAGAGCTGATGATCTTTGCTGCACTGCAATTGTTTAATGTGCACTACTGAAATGCCTCGTGATATAATAATCTCACAGAATAGGCATTGTTCAATGGCGGTATGGTCAGATATGTGATGATCAATGAAGACAAGATGGTTGGTATGGCTCATTCAGCAGGCATGATTACCTCAAAGAGATGCCAATACACGGATACATTTCAAGACATAAGGGCAATAGGCTTATTGTGTAGCCTTCAAAGGCAGCTAGCATGTATGCTGCATTGGTCAGCTCGGTGGCTTTGACCTATCTAGGTGTTGTACTCAGGCCGTAGCCTGCATATTGCATTGAGTAATCCTGACACCTTTAATGATCCAATCAGATGATATGTATGAAATATCAAGAATGGTTGCCCTTTTTCAATGATCATTGGTGGCAGAGGCTATAGTGCTTGCACCGTGTCAATATACAATTCTAGTCTGGGTACATGCTAGACCAGATGTATACAATGTCTAGGTTTTCAAAATCAAGCTCATATGTATATCATGGCTGATGACCTTAGAAATGTTTGATACATATATGTGTCAACTTCATGGAGTTCTGCATGGTTTGACTGTATATAGTCAGGCTTACCAAAACGAAAACAATGATGCAACTTACTTGTTTTATTATTTGTCTTTACTATTTATTTGGTTTTTAGTTGTATTTTTAGCTTATCATCTTCCCCCCTCAAGGAAGTGTATTGCTAGGCGGTTGTCAAGCGCCGTTTAAATACAACAGAGGTCCGACCTCTATGTGATGACGTGGAAGCTTACTATGAAGCTGGATAGCAGTTCTCGGGATGCAGCCCATGGCACCGAAGATGCATCGCAGTCTTTGGGATGCAGCCCGAATCCACGTCATCGGCGTGGGTCATATAGTGCCCATGCATGTGCTGTATAAAATACAACACTACCCTCCAGCGAAGTGGTTTGCCATTACCATCATCTTATGCTGTGGGATATCAAATATATGATCAGAGAGCATGGATATATATATACCATGTTTGTCAATATCGGAGAGACTGTGTCTTCTTTAAAATCCTCATGATTATATGTATAATGGTGTTGTACTGATGTCAACACCTTCTCTCTGAGTGATTTATTGATTTCAGATGTGATGTCGTGGCAGTCAACCTTGTCCGCTTGTACCGGAGGTTGTATGAATTGTGTCCACGTCATCGGCACGAGTCGTATTGTGTCCATGCATACGCGATCTCAGCGCAGGTCACAATACAGTGCCCGAGCATACGCGATTTTAGCGTAGGTCACATTGTGCCTCAATTTATTACATCTGAGAATATCTGTTACTCATCTTTGTGAGTCTAGACAGCATTGTGCTGATTGCAATGCTTTCTCTGGTGACTTATATATCATAGATTATACCAAATGTGGTGATCAGTCCAGTGCAATATTTTGTCACCGGAATGTACAGGGATTGTGAATGATTGCAATCCAGCCGGAGGAATAATCTCAACAGCTGTTCTGTACTAATGAATTCATCGGAGTTATACTCATTTCGATGATTCGAAACCCATGTCATTTGTAGTGATGACAACTCGTATGAATATATAGGGGTTTCTTCAGAATGCGTTTATGTGATGTCAACATATTATGAGCAATTCACTTGCATCTTATGACAAAGGAGTTACGCTTGGATTGCATGGTGGTCACCCAACAGTTATCAGTTGTTATTCGGGTGCCACATTCTGCCTTCAGAACTGGGACTATATCAACCAGTCCTACAGCGATGCACCTGTCCTTCCCACTCTTATGTACGGCTATAGTGCCAAAGTGTATCAGGTGGGATATATATATATATATATTATATAACTATCATCTTCTGATCCAATGATGTGATATTAAGCATGGTATCAGGTTATGTGTTATATATATAGTTCAGCATTCCGAACTTTCTCGAGGATGTAGTTGCTGAGCAATAGTCAACTTATAGTGATTGGGATATAGTTTCCCATCCGAGTTTACACTTATTAGTGACGGTGGGTTTAACGTTGTACAGATTTCAACGTTACTTGTGGATGCAGTGGTTTTATCAAAAGCAATCCATCAGAAATCACCAGATCGGAATATAAAATGGATATGTGTGTAATCCTATCCACCTTCTTCCCTCCTCAAGGAAGTGTGAACACACAGGCAGTTGTCAGTTGCCTATATACCTCATGATATAGCATGCAGTCCTTATAGGAAGCAGCTTATACAGTTTTAGGGTTGCAGCCCTACAGTCCTTGGGTTGTAGCCCTGCAGTTTTTGGGTTGTTGCCCTACAGTTCTTGGGTTGTTGCCCGAAATATTGTCATGTCTGTGCTGATTTCAGCATGGCATCGCCAAACACGAAGTGTTTCCTATTATATAGGTGGCATGTTAGGGTATGTAACGTTACAGTGACCCTTATCTCCCACAGTGGTATTAGGGTGTTACTTGCCATCAGTAACCCTAAAATATCTTAAATTAAAGCAGTATAAACATTTTGCTAAGATATTTAAGCAAAACTGCATTTAATTTTTCACTGTGTATCACGTGGTTTTTAGGAGGTATGTTACACCCCTGTAACTGTACACGTGAATATAGGTAATATTAGGGCGTTATAGGTGCTGTACTATTTTGAGCATATTTTTCAATAGCAAATAAAATAGAGTAACGAAAAAAATGATGACCATAACATCATTTTCAAATATAACGTGTGAGTTTTTCACGCATTTTAGTACAGCAACTCCGTATACCCCTAGATGTTACACACCTGATATTTAGGGTGTTACACGAGATATGACCATGGTCATTATGATTTTCTGATACCTTAATAGGTATAAAATCATACTTTGAAATAAAATGGGGTCGGAATTTCAGTTTTGAAATTTATCGCCAACGATTTTTACCCATTTTCCACCTTTTTTGGCCATTTAATATTTACCTCAGTAAATATATCTCGGTGTGTGTGGAAGTTGCAAGTTACAGAACTAATGCAACTTATCTCACTTTTGCACATGATATTTTTCATGGCAATATAGTGAATATCTCTGATGGTCAACATCTATGGTTGAGCATATCTATGGGTTTTACTGATTTGAAACCCATGGAAGTTGGTACACTTCCCAATGATTTATTAGGTGTATCAACTGTAAGCGGGTTAACCACTTAAGTGATAACTTGTCAGAACCTATGATATATTTGGGCATATGGCTGTGCACTGAGAGCATATCAAAGTGATATCTCTAGATTCCAAATTTATCAGGACACAGCTTGATAATAATCTAAGCAGTTCAACACAACACAATGTGTGTGTGTGTGTCCACAACCACCTCTGTCAGTTCATATGTAAGTACTGATCTGAGAATGTGCATGCTTATTGTGCTGATCATTTCTGAATCAATTGTCACAATGCAGTGTGGTTGTTGTTCTTGCTCCAGCGATGATATGTAGGACGTGTGGACAATGCTCAGCAGTGACCAGCTGCTATCTGAGCATTGTATGATGCCTTCGGGTCTGGAGATTTCTCCATCCAGCCCTACAGCATGTTGGATTATTCTGTCCCCATCTATCGCCATCACTTGACATCCAGTTGTTATCGTGATCAAACTGGATGGTACTATGTATCATGTATTGATATTATCATAGTAGTGTCAGTGATTATTTATTACACTTGTGAATCAGTGTAAGGTCATATATTTAATGATACATAAGTGATGCATAAGTATAGTGACTTGTTTAAGCACCCTACGGTCCTGGAAAACGTTAGTATGCTGATAACGACATGCTAAACGCGTGCTAACGACATATTAACGAATTATAACAATGCATGCTAACGACATATTAACGGTCGGTAGTATGTTGTTAGCATGTCGTTAGCACATGTCCTAAGATGAATTCGTTATATGCTAACGACATGCTAACGACATGCTAACGATATGTGCTAACGACACACTAACGCAACGTTAGCATGGCGTTAGCACGTTCTTAGTAGGACATACTAACGGCATCATAACGGCATATTAACGGCATACTACGGACATGCTAACAATGGCAAGCCAAGTGGTTTAGTATGCCAATATGATGTCCATAGCATTGAATTAGTACGTGTTTAGAATAATATGTCCATGCTAACGCAACCATCATAAACGCATACTAAAAACATGCTATGGACGTGCTACGCGGATACTAACACTGATATGATAACTTATGTTAGCATGTTCATATAGTGTCATTAGCATGCTATGATCGTACTAACAAGTACATACTAAACGCATACTATCGACATGCTATTCACATGTTAACGATACTAGACTAACGACATGCTATGGACGTACTACATACATACTAACGCCGATATGATAACTGATGTTAGCATGTGCATATAATGGCATTAGTATGCCTTTAGCACTCGCGTGTACGAGGCCTATCTATATGCACAATATCACTAGAGGATTGCGAAAATGTGTGCTACTTACATAAAGTGTGTTCACAATGCGTATGCTATGCGAAGGCTAGCACATCACGCATGGAACACTCGAGCATGTTTAATACAATCATATTAATACGATAGTGTAGCTAGCTAGGCACGATGGGATACAATTGGGAAGTCTAGAAACGTTAATATTTTTACTATCCACATTACAATCCAATCGTAAGTAGGGCTGCCCCATTCGTAGCCTAATTTGCTCAAAACAAGGCTCTAGTCCGAAAATTGCCTCTAGGGAATCAACCTAATCTCTTTAAAACAACGTGCAACAAGCGAGAAATCTCGGCGTTGGTCTTGGAGTAAAACCTTCCGAGATTTTCCACTCGCCCATTCTCATTCGATCTGAAAAAGCAAGTGGAAGAATAAACCAACACTTAGTCAAGTGAGAAACTTCACACAAAATCACAACAACTTAGGTTCTAACTTAGAAAGGGTATAGCTTTTACCTTAAGTCTTGGCGTTGGTCATGGGCTGAAATTTTGCTTTCTCTACTCTGAAAAGTAAAGCAAAGAACCAACACTTAGTAAAAAGCGGAAAACGCATTAAAGATTCCCTTGTGCAAAACATAACTAGCAACCTAGGAACCTCAAAGAAGCGCGAATGTGAACGCGAGATGATGGTGGAAAAAACGATTTCACCACTCGAATATTTTCAGCGATCTGAAAAACAAAACCAACCAAGTAACGTTTAGTAAAGATGAAAGATAATATAAGTGACAAACGAAATTAACGAAGGAAATTGAAAAGGAGAGGTGGAGTGAGTTGGATTTGAACCAATTATTTCGAGTGCAAAGGACTCGCGGGAATCTTCCCGTTCACTCCAAGTCAAAGTTCCGCGCATGCCAAGGATGATCGCGCTAAGCACACACAAAATAATACATATACATATAAAAAACATGCACTACAAACCTGTGACATATTGCAGCGAGCAAGAATGATAAATATCATAACATTGCATGCAACCCGCTGGCGAGGCCACCACACGCTGCTGCACACTGCTGGACGGTGAAATGTGAAGCGTTGACGGGTGTAGAGGTGAGTTTGAACTTTTACAGTATTCTGTAAAAATGCCTTCTGTACAGTGGACACCTTCACTTCCCGTTGGGCGTTGGGGGGCGTGAGAAGTCACAGCACGTCCTCGTCACGCGAGCACGATCGACGATAACGATGACGATGACGAATTCTGCGAAACGTGTGCCATGTCATGCGATGCCATGCCATCGGACGATTGGAGATGGAATAATCCACCGCATGACGCTCGCGCTCGCGGGTTCGGGTTGGGGATCGCAGGCACGCAGGAGGAATATGTATATCGTTATCGTCTATCGCACGGTAGCCGTTTGCGTTCAATTTCTTTTTTTAATTTTCGCCAAGCCCTTCACTCGCGTCATCGTCTATCCTCATCGATCGATTCACTATTGTCATCGTCTCGGAATGCCCATCGTTATGGTCACGTGGTCGAGTGGACATGAAGTTTACGTCTGCGCGTGAGGTCACTGGATCGATGCCCCCTGAGAATTTTCAATTTATGTTGGTTTGGCTTTAGCGTGATAGGGAAATTTGTGAAAACATTCTCCCCCCACATTATATTAGCATGTCGTCAGCATGTCGTTATCACATCATGTGTTAACGACATGCTAACCGCATGCAAAAGACATACTAAAGAAGCGAATCTGTTAGGGAATATTCCTCAGGCCTGTTAGCACGTCCGTGTTTAGCATGCCTTTAGCATGGTTTTCAGTCCGTAGGGCGCCCGTAGGACGGCAGTAGCACGCCCGTAGCATGCCAGTAATATGTCCTTAGCACATGTCCTAACATGAACGCCCATAGTTAAGGCCCATATATACACGTGCTACCGACGTTCTACCGCCGTGCTAACGGCGTGCTAAGCTCAGACGTGCTAACACATAATAGGAATATTCCTCAAAAGATTCTCCTGATAGCATGCCGTTAGCACGTCGTTAGAGGTCATATGTATATATAAATGTGTATAATTACTATGACCTCTAACGGCGTGCTAACGGCATGCTAACATAAGGAATATTCCAGGAATATTCCTATTATGTGTTAGCACGTCTGAGCTTAGCACGCTGTTAGCACGGCGGTAACACGTGCATATATGGGCCTTAACTATGGGCGTTCACGTTAGGACATGTGCTAAGGACATATTACTGGCATGCTACGGGCGTGCTACTGCCGTGCTACGGGCGTCCTACGGACTGAAAACCATGCTAAAGGCATGCTAAACACGGACGTCCTAACACGCCGGAGGAATATTCCCTAAAAGATTCGCTTCTTTAGTATGTCTTTAGCATGCGATGTTCCAGTTAGCACACGTTCTAAGGACATATTACGGCCGTGCTACTGCCATGCTACTGCCGTGCTACGGGCGTGCTACAGGCGTGTAACGGGCGTGTTACCGGCGTGCTACGAGACAGTTTAGCATGCTTTAGCACCGTTTTGCCCCATTCATTTGGGTGGGGGGGGAGGGGGGGTCTGTCATTTCGCTCTACGTTAGATTTCCTTTTTTCAAATTTTGCTAATTTTGCTCTACGCTAGATTTCAGATTTCATTTTTTGGAATGCTTGATTTCAGATTTTTTTACATCTGTCATTTTGCTCTACGTTAGATTTCCTTTTTTCAAATTTTGCTAATTTTGCTCTACGCTAGATTTCAGATTTCATTTTTTGGAATGCTTGATTTCAGATTGTTTTACATCTGTCATTTTGCTCTACGTTAGATTTCAAAACTGGTTCGGACCCCCCACCCCCCCCATATTATTGTTGTGGGGTTCGGTGTAAACTTTTTATTAACAACAAAACAATTACAAATAAATTCGTTTGGGAAACAGTTTTGACAATCGTACACGATTGTCAGAACTGTGTATCGCGTATTCATTAATAATTTCTATATAGCCCGTATAGACCGGACTAGGAAAGAATGGGAAATTATCCTCCTAAAGGCCTCGAGCGATTTAAATATTGCCAAGGAGGGCATGGGCCGATGCAAAAAATCACAGGGTTACTGCCTGACTCACGTTTGACAATCGTATACGATTGTCAAGCTCTGTCGTTGGGTTCGTCTCTCTGACGCACGTTTGACACTCGCATGCGACTGGGTTATACCCCCTGAGTCCCTGGTTAGGGGGGGAGGGGGGAGTCAGTGTATATTCCTTAAGTATGAAGAAAAAATTTAAATTTTCTTAAGTATGGGAAAACGCAGGCGTCGACGCGGGCCGACGCGTTACCCTCCTTAAGTATGGGCTTAAGTATGGGAGCCCTATTTTCGAAAATCTTAGAATGTTAAGAATGTTTGGTCCGTCCGTCCGTCCAAAAATTGGTCCGTCCAGTTGGACGGACGAGTTTTTGGACGGACGGACGGACGAAATCTTGGACCGATATTAATCCCCTTGCGCACTAGAAATGCTAACCACCCAACGGCGCTACCCGACATGGTTGCCAATCCCGTCCATTTTGGTTGAAGAACCAGGCAAGGTAATGTACGGGGACCACGCATTTTCCATACAAGTACGGGAACGTGAAGTGGCAGATTGTCTCGTGTCCATTGCCGCGAAAATCATGCACATTGTCGCCGCCTCCATCGATGCCAGCAACCTGGCGAGGTGAGCCCCCCTTCCCCCCCCCTTGCATTGGAATGTTTGCATGTCGGCGCTAGGGTTCCTTTGATATACCGCTAGCATGCTAACCTCATAATAAGTGCGTGCTATCTCCAGGCTCGGCCACGACTCCCCGCTGCCCGCCTCGCCTTCGCCACTCCCCGAGCCGATGGGCGACCCCAACGACCACACCACCCCTCCCCCGTCCCCGTCCTTGAGAGAGGGCGAATCTGACTCTTCATCCATGATGGAGGTCGATGCCGAGCCCCAGGTCGCCGACCTCTTCATGAGCCATAACGATGCCAAATTGGCGAGGTGCGTCCCTACTCGTGATGTTATCGCCGGGCGTTAGTATATTGTTAGCACGCCTGTAGCATACTAACGGCAGTATATGATAGGTGCGTTCTATCTCCAGGCTCGGCCACGACTCCCCGCTGCCCGCCTCGCCTTCGCCACTCCCCGAGCCGATGGGCGACCTCACCGACGACGCCACCCCTCCCCCGTCCTTGAGAGAGGACGACTCCGACTCCAGCACCGACCGTACCACTCCTCCCGCGTCTTTGAGAGAGGGCGACGACGAGCAGTATGACAATCGACTTCGCAATCGTGTGCGAGGATGTACCGTGGAATATCGCAAAGCCTACCATGACCCTTGGGCATCGATACTTGTTGGCGACTTGGTGGACCAGATGCCTGAGCCCTCCTATACAACCATTTGCGCGGATCGGTTAATAATAGAGGTGCGGTTCGCGGGCAAGGTTTTTCGATGTGAGGCAACGGACGGGGTCATGACGTTGGCTGCGATGGTCCACGTTTTCTACGACCTCTTTGATTGGGTTGATCATCGTATGTCCACGGGCTTCCAAGGGGCACCGGCAAATTACTTCAGTCAATGTGATTAGCACAAGGATACCATTCTAACCGCATATTAAGGGCATTTGGACCAGCAATGGTGGTTTTCACAATCGTGGGCTTGGCGAAATGCAGGCACGGCCGCATTACCAAAATACTGCGAGTGGAGATTGCTGGAGAGTTGTACA
>LGRX02027557.1:0-37364 GCA_001247695.2 Cymbomonas tetramitiformis | reverse complement strand
ATAATGGAGGTCGATGCCGAGCCCCAGGTCGCCGACCTCTTCATGAGCCATAACGATGCCAAATTGGCGAGGTGCGTCCCTACTCGTGATGTTATCGCCGGGCGTTAGTATATTGTTAGCACGCCTGTAGCATACTAACGGCAGTATAAGTGCGTGCTATCTCCAGGCTCGGCCACGACTCTCTGCATCCCGCCTCGCCTTCGCCACTCCCCGAGCCGATGGGCGACCTCACCGACGACACCACCCCTCCCCCATCCTTGAGAGAGGACGACTCCGACTCCAGCACCGACGGTACCACTCCTCCCGCGTCTTTGAGAGAGGGCGACGACGAGCAGTATGACAATCGACTTCGCAATCTTGTGCGAGGATGTACCGTGGAATATCGCAAAGCCTACCATGACCCTTGGGCATCGATACTTGTTGGCGACTTGGTGGACCAGATGCCTGAGCCCTCCTATACAACCATTTGCGCGGATCGGTTAATAATAGAGGTGCGGTTCGCGGGCAAGGTTTTTCGATGTGAGGCAACGGACGGGGTCATGACGTTGGCTGCGATGGTCCACGTTTTCTACGACCTCTTTGATTGGGTTGATCATTGTATGTCCACGGGCTTCCAAGGGGCACCGGCAAATTACTTCAGTCAATGTGATTAGCACAAGGATACCATTCTAACCGCATATTAAGGGCATTTGGACCAGCAATGGTGGTTTTCACAATCGTGGGCTTGGCGAAATGCAGGCACGGCCGCATTACCAAAATACTGCGAGTGGAGATTGCTGGAGAGTTGTACACCTTACTCAAGTGCGATTGGCTTGCAAAGCCGACCGAGAAACAGATCAAGGCCTACCGTCTACGAAACTCCATTCTCGGCCCGGATGATTTGACTAGGACGGTCTACACCTTCAACCCGCACGTTGACCCAGCAGCCTTTGAGCACAAGGAGCCATTCATATTACCCAATCGAGTAGAACAACAAGTTGTTATTGTGCCACATCCGTGCATGGAGACCGCCGTTATTCTCGACCCAACGGCCGACTTCTTTGAGTGCATAGGATGACATTATTAGAATGTTAAATGTGTGATAATGACATGCTAACACTGACGTGCTATCGGCGTCCTAAGAACATGCTAGCGACATACTAACGTCCCTACCTTTCCGAGGAATTCCGCTCGCTTACCACCTGACCCGAATCGCATCATACTCCGTGGCATATCCTTCCCCTGCCCTTCTAATCACCATATAACATGTTCCTGGTGATCTACGCACCCCCACATGCCTCACCACTCACTACCCCTCAAGTTGGCGCGAACACATGCTTAAGGCGCAGTGGCGTTAGCATGCCTTTAGCATGTCTGATGTGTGATAATGACATGCTAACACTGACGTGCTATCGGCGTCCTAAGAACATGCTAGCGACATACTAACGTCCCTACCTTTCCGAGGAATTCCGCTCGCTTACCACCTGACCCGAATCGCATCATACTCCGTGGCATATCCTTCCCCTGCCCTTCTAATCACCATATAACATGTTCCTGGTGATCTACGCACCCCCACATGCCTCACCACTCACTACCCCTCAAGTTGGCGCGAACACATGCTTAAGGCGCAGTGGCGTTAGCATGCCTTTAGCATGGACATGCTAACACACCTATGGGGCTTTAGCATGCCGTTAGCACGCATGCTAACACCTATCTGGCGTTAGCATGTCATAGCATGTCCATGGCACGCGTTTAGCATGTCGTTAGCAGCATACTAACGTTTTCCAGGACCGTAGGGGTTTGGAACCCTTACACCACCGTCTATCAGGGGTTTGGACCATCATTATATTGGACAGGTGGTGTACTCACATCTCAGCCGTTCTGCTGGGCTCCAGTTGTCATTTTCATTCCTCCTTGGTATAGGAATAAGCCACGGCCTGTGCATCTGATAGGCCCTCGCAAAGTTTCGGCACTTTAAATTCCAGTCATCACCGAGAATCGCTGACAGAATCCGGCAGGAGTTGTTGGACAAAATGTGCATGACGTCGAAAAGCAAAACAGCCCGAAAACAGCGGTTTTCGGCCCATATTCCTCAAAAAATAAAATAAAAAATTCAAGAACCAACTTTTGTGTGACACTTGGATATGTTGTGGTGGGGTAAGGCAACCTTCAAAACTTCGCAAACATGACATTAAACCGTAGGCGTAAGGCTATTTGAGCCAAAATAGGCCTAAAATGCGGAAAACAGCCCGAAAACAGCGGTTTCGGCCCATATTTCTCACAAAAAAAATTTCAAAAGCCAGCTTTTTTCGTTGTCTTAGAATTCATCCCTTAAATTCTAGTGACTTTCAAACTTCCTAACGTTGAATTATGCATGTGACCACTTTGTGACGGCATAGGGAAATGCGACGGCTCGGCTATGGCTGCTGATGTTGTCATGTGGTGATCGATATGTAAACGAGTAATCTGTAATCGCGAGTAAAAATCGCGAGTGATTGCTACGAATGGGCGAGTAAAATCGAGTAAACGGACCGCCCTGCGGGGGGATTCGGGCCTACGGCCCGAAATACTCGCCAGCGACTCATTTTTCCTCTTGCAGCCCGGCTGCTGTTTTTGCGAATTTTACTGAGCCAGGCTAATGGGTCGTTTAACTCCTATGCTGTTATCTCACGCGGATACGACATTGAAATCGATCGATTTACCCCCCACAAACGCCAATTTGGACCCCTTAGACACCCCCTATCAAGGCATTCGATAGCTCAAAATGTGCCTAACGATGCCAAGAAGAACTTGGTTGCAAGCACGAACACGTATGTCTTCATATGCACCTTAACAAGGAACGGTCTAGCCGACCATGCCGTAGAAATTCCAAATGCCATAACAGCATAGGAGTTAAACGTTTGGAGACCAAGCACGGCTTTATTATTAGCCCCAGATTCGCTAACTCATACGCTAACATATCGTATGTGGACAGGGTGAAACCTTTGCTCTTTATGTTTTAGGTCCGAAGCAAATTACCTTACCTTACTTACTTAAACAAGCAAACCACGAAGAGCAAAGAGAGATGATGACATTGTAACGACACTGTGTCAGCGTCATATGTCAGTCATGAACTCATGATCGAGCTGATTTTATATGAACCGAGTTTACCGTTTTAAACAACTGTGTTTCTAGTCTTTCATTTTACTCATCACTGTGCGTTGTTTGTATCAGATTCTTTGTATAAATGCCAAATATAAACGAATGATGAGATCATCGAACGATCGGAATCAGATGCGGGCCTACACATATACATCTACAGGTGAACCAAGGGGTATAGTTTATACCCCTTGAGGTGAACAGGCCTAGCGGAGATCTCAAAATTGAGATCGACCAAGCCTAGTATACTATATAATATCACATATTGTTAGATATATAGGTCTGTTGTAATATATATCTAGCTAGTGAGATAAACCTTGAGTTGAGGGTTACGATATCAGAACGGTAAAGTGTAATTGATAAAAGTGAGGCATACATAAATACCTAACGGGTGTTTCCCGTCTACTGGTGACGGTCACCCAGCCTACTATAGGAAGTGACAAGTGACAGATTTAGCTGTCGGTGTGTCACATTTAGCACACCACCTAGCTAGGGTGGCGACCGGAGCTAGTGGTGAAACGAAGCAACAAACTCCCTACGCAACTTCAGGAGGAAACCGTAGCACAACTTGGGGGCTGTACTCTTGGTCAGGGCGGTCCCAGCTCGCAGCAAAGATTGGCAGATATAGCTGTTAAGTGCTAAACCCCTAAACACAGCTCAAATTCAAAGAGCTCCTCTCACTTCTCGGCGTCCCGCCTGAGCGTGCCACCTCCTACAAGCCGCGGGCCCAAAAATAGAGCCGCGACAAAAAATTATTTTCTTGCCACTAACTGTGCCCGCAGGGAGGACAAATGAAGTAACAGACCGACGTGGAGATTCTGCCCAACGGCATTATGAGGATTTGGCCCACCCGCACCCGCCCAACCCGACAGACGAGATGAGACACGGCCCTAACGGTCTTCATTGTCGGCCGCAGGACACGGAAGCAGGCGAAGTGAAGATTGACGCACACCAGGTACGGAAACGTACGACACCCGGTTCAAAACTCACAGACCTCTCGCGACAACCGCACCTCAGCTCTCAAAACACCCTTCAACCCCAAACCAAAATGAGTGATATGGCAGCCTCCCCCACCCAAAGCGACCAAATCCGTCCAGAGGACGTACAAAACTTCGAGCAGTGGTACCAGGAGCAGCCTGCATCCATGCAGGTTGACTCAGTGGAACGTAACGAACCGACATCCCCATACTCGAGCGCCCAATCAGGCTCACCCGCCCTCTCAGTGGAAGTGTCAGAACTGAGCGGGCACATCACCACCGACGAAGAACACTCCTGCGAGGCGCAAACCTTTTTTCACAAGTTTGGCTCTCCCCTTCCCTACGAAAAACCTGACAGGGCACCGAAACGTGCCAAGGTTGTAACCTTTGAGCAGGCAGCGAAAAAATCAAAGACCCAGCACCACGGTGCTGAGGAGGTACCCTCGACGGGTGAACAAACAGAAATCGGGAGCGCCAGCACTGCTGAGCCCCGTACTGGTCGCCCCGACGGGGACCAGTTGGGAAAACCTCGAACCGAAAAGCATAAGAAAATCGGGAGCACTGGCGAGTCCAGGCCCCGTACTGGTCGCCCCGAAGGGGACCAGTTGGGACAACCTAAGTTGGGACAACCTGTTGGGACAACCAAAAAAAACGAAAAACAAAAAGAGCCAAACGAATCCGAGGGGGAACCCCTGAGGGAAGAAAACGCATCAAAAGTCCCACACACCAGAATCCAGGAGGCTCTCACGGAGCCTCTGGACATATTCGCGACGCCAGGGGTCGTGCAGCACCCACCGAAGGCGATCCCGTCAGCAAAAAAGTTCCTAAAACAGATCTCGGATATGCCGAGAAGGCAAAGCTCGGATATGCCATCTGAGGAGCTGCCAGCAATATACATCAAAGAGCTGGCCGCCGGATACTGCGTCGACAAACGACCAGTCATCACGGCAGAGGACCCGCCTGCCCTCATAAGCAAACTGGGAGTCCCCACAGAGGGCTCGGACGACAAGGAAGGAATCCATGTCCCTATGCACGTCCGGGCCCTCACGGGCTGTGAACTCAGCCCAGAACACACAACGCACACGGGGCTGCCATCCAAAGGCAGGCCCCAACTCAAAATAACGGACCTGGCAGAAACAGTGGAGTCTGCCATCCAGTACCTACGGTACTTGGACGCTGCAATCAGACTCAGCACCGAAGATCCCTATACCAGGGTCTTCAACCACGAACACACCCACATCTGGCTCGACGAGCGGGGACGAGTAGCGCAGATAGACCTGGCTTTCAAAACCAGGAAAATCGCGCTGCTCGTCCTACACAGCCCAATATTCAGGCTGCCCATGCGCTGCAGGCCCCAGCAGCACCAAACCTTCTCTCCGGAGCAGCAGGCCATACCGTGTATATATGTATGGTCCCCCTGGAACCCCACTGTAGGGCCAGCGGCGGACCGTACCATACTGGTGTACGGGGAGGGTCTGGGAAAAGAAGTCATCCTCCGGGACGTGGCCTGCGCACTTGCAGGCCAGTTTATGTTTAAGGAGGAGGACCGTCACCCCCTCGGGCATCTCGTAGACAAGATCAAGAAGGGTGCAAAAAAAGAATCAGAAAAGGACTCGGGACTGAGGGAAGTTCTGCTGCTGGAAGCAGTCTCCCCCGAGGCAGCACAAGCCATCCTCCAGAACCCATATGACTTCGGGGTCCCCACCACCTCTGTATGGCTCCCATCGAAACAACAAACAGAGGAATCGAACAGGACCGGGGTGGTTGTCATCGACTACAAACAGGTACTGTTCACCTCACACCGCTCCAGTCTGGTGGAGGCCATCGCAGCTCACATACAAAAGCTGACGGCCTCCACCAACAAGCTCGAAACCCTCCAAGACATCTTCCGACTCCACGTAGGAACGGGGCAGTGGGCCCCGTCCACCTGGGGGAACCCGGCGACCCTCATCCAGTGGAAGAGGAACGGGAACAGAACGATCAACCACTACTGTGTCCTGACCCAGCCTGCATACGAAGCTCTGTACGAGGCTGGGCAGCAAGGAACACAGACCATCTCCGTACTGGCGGGGATAAACAAAGAAGGTAAGAAGCTCTACGCATCCGTTGAGCTAGAGGTGGGAAGGTGGAGCCAGAAGGGGCCCGGCACAGAAGCGGCGAAAATGAAAGGGGCCCCCCGCCAATCGCCTGGAAGGAAAGTAGGGGACGAGAAGCTGGGCGACCCCGGGCAGCAGGCTGCCGCCGCCATCCACCGAGTGGAGGCGGCGGCCAAGAGTGCAGTTAGGAGAACTGCAGGTAAGGCTGACCAGGGAACGATCCCCCCCGAGGTCACCAAGACTCTCATCGACCTTACGCATCAGCTGAAACTCTTCAACGACGGGCTCCCCGCCAACATACAAAGACTTCGTGACCTACAGATAGCAGAGGACGAAAAGACCGCCGTACGTCACCGTGAACTACTCATCGTCCTGGGCGAGGTGGTCACCGGCCAGAAGGAGAACTCGGAGGCCATCATCGGTGAAGCACGAAACACCACGGCCTCCATCAAGGCACTGGCAGACACACTGACGAGCCAACAGCCGGTGCACGACGGGGAGGGACGCCAGACAGCACCCCCCCCCCAGGAGGAGGGGGGGCCACCCCAGACCGACCTGGGGCCGATCGACACGAGCCTGGCCACCAGAAGTCAAACGATCCCAAAACGAAAAAGCGAACCTGCAGGCACAGCTGCTGGTGAGGTGAAGATCGAGACGGAAAGCCCGACCAAGAAAAGGAGGGCCAAAGCGGTCCCTCAAAGGGAAGAGGGACCGATCACCAGAACGGTAAGCAACCTGCCCATCCCCACTTACAGACCTCTTCTTATTTCAGAACGAACTGACACACCACTGACATACAGAGGGGGGGCATGTTTCACAGGCGGCGCTGTCCAGAAGGTTTTAGCTGGAACAAAAGACCACGAACCCCCAGTGGGTAGAATGAATGTAGAAGACCTTGCAGTGAACACCTGTGTAGGTAGAACACAATTAATAGTAATATTCATCTATTTCCTGATAGCCTGCCTTCCTGCACTGTCTGTAGCATATGGCCAACTTCCAAATAATCCAACGTCCCGCTACGCTGACCCCCATGCCCATGAATGTGCTGCTATGCCTACCTCCGAGCACAGGCGAAATGGCCATACCATATTCAGCGAGAATGGCCACACCATATACAGTTATAACTTCCCCAATGATAACCACGAAGATACAAAAATTAACATGAGCTTAAACCACTTTTCACACCACATAACTGGCAACCCCAGCAATAATGGTATGAACCCTACAGTAACCCTAAGAGGGACGGCCACAAATGGCCACACAGCACCCGATGGGTGGGAAGGGTTGACGAAAAACTTTGTAGGATGGCTCAGCAGAGCAAGGGAAAGCGACGTGCGAAATGTCAGGACTGACCGCCAACCTTCGACCACAAGCGAATTCCTAAAACTGCTCTACGTAAAAATGATAAATTTCGCAGAACATTCCGAAACCCCCCGAAATTTTGGCACACCAACGGGACGACATATACCAGGGGGGGCCCACCAAGAAAAAGATGTCAAGGGCGTTACAACAGGGGCTTTAGGGCAGTGTAACGCTGTAACGGTTAACTCGACGGCAACACAAGCACAGTGGACGCAACAAAAACGGATGAGGGGGGGTAGAAACAAGCACCCCGACCGGAAACTATGCCAAACAAGCAGGGACAAGCTACATGAGCCCCCACCCTGCAAACCAAAGGGCCCCCACCACAATATAAGCACCAACCCTACTGAAACCCTACCAAATAATGGTACAACCGACTCCACACAGGCCAGCAGAATGATAGGAACGCCGAAAAACTTTGGGAATATGCTAAGAAGAGTGGGAGGCAGCCACACACAAAAAATGAGAGCAAACTGCCGACATTCGACCACAAGCGAATTCCCGAAATTGCTCTACGTAAAAACAACCTTTTTTGGAAAACACGCCCAAACGCCCCAAAATTTTTACACAACCACGAAAATACACACAAAAAACGGGGCCCACCCTGGAAAAAGTGCTAGGGGTGTTACAGAAAGGGATTTAGGGCAATGTAACGCTGTAACCATAAACTCACGAATGCGAGCAGCACCACACAACCGGAGAGCAACACGACATGGAGCAGAACCACGCTACCCAAGGGGGGCACGCCACGAAGCTGCCAGGCCACTATGGAACGCTGCATTTGCCATAACCCCGATACTCGCTATACTGAAGATTACACTAACAACAAGTAGGAAAACTGGTCGCATGTGGGGAACACACAACACGAACAGCAACGACATAACGCGCAGCCGCAGAACACGGGGAAAACGGGCCACAGCGAGGAATGCAGCGGCACGGTGGACACGACCACCCCAAGGCTACAAATTACTCAAGATAATTTACCGTAACGGTAAACCCTTCCTAGTTAGAACAAGGAGACCGGAACACGCAGTAACTGCGATAAAAGAAGGCACCCCAACAAGAGGCAGACCACTAATGCGGGAGATTGAGCAAAGGATGAGGCGGCACACCCGGTGCCGGAAAACAAACATGACGGGTGGGGGGAGTCAGAACCACACGGAAATATACCCGTACAACACCACTACGAAGGGACTATTCGAAAAGAAAGGCCGACTGAACATGTTCCAAATGCAACATGCCCACTCACTGTATGAAGACGACCCATTGCCCCCCCTGGTAATAGCCACAATGAGAGAAACACTGAAACCGGGTAACAACAGAGAACCGCACACAACGAAGGCACTGCAGCTACTCGGGAACTCCCGGGGCTTCTGCATACCGGTTTGCGATGGCAAACACTGGAGGGCAGTGCTGGCCGGACCAGACAAAGGAAATGACAAACTGAAGTTCTGGATATATGACTCCTCGAATGGGAGAACCAATGCAACGTCACGCAACACCAAAAGGCTAACAGCGGAAATAACCAACTGGACGGAACACTTGGCCGAGACACTCAACAAACAAGTAACAGTGGAACTGATGAATGTGGGCAACCAAAGCGCGCAGGACCAATACAGCTGCGGGGTATGGGTACTGATGGCCGCAGAAGCTTGGATGCACTACCAAAAAACATGCCCAGGGGGGCATTGGCCCACCCACTTCAACGAGGCAGTCAGCAAATGGGGGGCCACCGACAGAACGGCGATAACCGCCTATAGAAAGTCCATACAGCTGCCAGTAAAAGAGATGATAACCACTGCCGAGGGGCAAAGCCGGACGCAGGTGGAAAGCCAGCGAGCGGCAGAGACCCGGAGGCCTGCGGATGGCCTGAACACAAACCTAGAGGCCGGAAGACAGGCACCACAAACCCAGGAAAGGGGACGCAAAACTACTACGAAGCAACCAGGCCTATGGGAATGGCTACATAGATTAGCCCCCACAACACCCCCAGGTAATGACGGGCAGACACCTGAGGAGCAGCAAGCACAGGAAACCCACCTAAACGAAGAATGGGAGCAAACACAGGACGAACCAACAGCACGATGGGAAAGATTCGTGGACACACGGCTGGAAACACCAGAGGCGTGCCAGGACTCCCGAGAATACCAAACCCCTCTCACAGAACCAACAAAGACTGACATAGGAAAGGACCGTCTACACATGCTCACATGGAATGTGGCAGGACAAAGTGATGCCTGCCTTGACCTTGCCGAGGTCATTAACAAAAGAAGCAAAAACCAACAGAGTCTACAAGTAATTGTACTCACGGAAGTGAAACATGCACACGACAGTGTGATGAGGAGATTTAGAGACATGCAATATACTGCAATAGGCACCAAAACCGAGGTGCAAAAAGTGGAAGGGACAGCTGAACAAGCAATGAAAGGAGGAGTGGCAATACTCCTCGGCAACCCCTACAGCCATGCACACAACCACCATGTCGTCCCTGCGAAACACCTCGAGGGGTACCTCCTGCATGTCGTGCTGCACCTACCCGGAAAGGTGATGTACCACGTGCTAGGCATTTACAACCCGCCAGGAGCAGAGGAGTGGAAAACCAGGGACAAAATACTCAAATATACAACAAACCTACTCAGGAAAACTGCGGGAAAGGCGAACGAGCATGTAGTCATAGGAGGAGACCTCAATGCGAGCAACACCAGCACAGGTAAAGGGATGACAAAAACCGACAAGCAATGGATGAAACTTGCGGAGGAGCTAGACCTCCACAATGTAGGCCCGCCAGTCGATACCACACTGAACTGGGCCAAACACAGGAACATTGACAGATGGCTTGCGCCAAGGAACAAGCAGGCGCGATACGAGATGGGGGACACCACACACCTCACCCGGCACCACACGAGTGACCACGAGATGGTAAGCCTAGCAACCCTCCAGTTGGACAGCATAGGCACCCACGAACCATATGTGGACCGCGACCCCCAACCAGGGCACGTAAAGCTGGACACGCCCCTGAACAAAACACACAGGGAAACACTCCAAAGTGTCCTCCTCAGGACACACGACTATGCCAGAACCGCTCAACTGAAACGCATAACAGAGACAGCCACACAATGCAGGGAAGAGGACAACATGCAAGTGGCGCACGCCACCATTGACAGAGCAGGGAAAACAGTACTAAACATACTCACAGAGGCGAACAAATGTGCGCTACAGGACGACGAACTGCCAACCGCTACAGTTGGAGGCACCCCCAACCGAGTGGGAAAAGACCTGCTAATGAGCAAAAAGGACAGAAAGGAAAGGGACGCCGCAATACTCAAGATGCGAAGGCACAAGCAAACCAAACGACACCTACGAAACCCGCACACGGAACACTCAACCCTCCGAAGCCTGAAAGAGGGAGAAATGAAAGGCCCAACGGACAGGGACAACGCAGATGCAAAGGAATGGGTGTCGTGGCTTACTGAGGAGGCCAAAAAAGAAAGGTCGGCGGCGCACAAGGTAGTAAAACGGCACTGGAAACAAGCCAAGCAAAGACACAATGACAAAACCGTAAAGGAATACTGGAACAACCAAAAAAGATACCACAAAAGAATATATACCAAGGCGCAAGAAACAGGCCATGCCCCCACGGCGAACATACAGGCCCTACAGGACAGAGAAGGCAGCCTGGCTGTAGGCCACGGGAACATCGCTAACGCACTAGCAGACCACATGGCTCACTCGGCACCATACAGGATGGAGCACCGAAGTCCACCCGACTCGAAACCCCCACCATGGGAAGACCCAGCTCACAGGGAGCGCCTCATAAAATTGCCAAGACCAGACCCCAGTGGGCTGGACCTCACGATAAGTCGACAGGGCTACAGCAAAGCGGTACACACCCTAAACAACAACAAAGCACCAGGCCCCACCAGGACCCCGAACGAAATTCTTAAGTACATGCCAGAGGACTTCCATGATGCACTACACGCACTCATGCTGGAAATGTGGAACAGCAAGCATGTCCCTCTCACCTGGAAAAAAGGGACATTCTGCTTCCACCACAAGAAAGGGGATGTCACCTTACAGCAAAATTACCGACCCATAGCCCTGCTCGAAGGGGTATTCAAGCTGTACACCTCACAGATAGCAAACATGCTCTCCACGTTCTGCGAAACGCAAGGAATACTAGCCCAGGCTCAGGAAGGCTCAAGGGAAAAAAGGAACACGCTTCGACAACTCACCAGAGTAACCAACGCGATTGAGGATGCAAACGTCTCAGGACGAGAACTACATGGCCTGTATGTAGACTTCGAAAACGCGTACGGCTCAGTGGACCACGACAAACTACTCCAAACGATGCAGTACCTTGGAATTCCCGACGAACTCACACAGGTGGTGCGGGATGTCCTAGGTACACAAAGCCATGACACAATGTCCATGAACACCAGAGTAGGAGGGGAAACCTCACACAAAACTGTACAGGTGCAAAGAGGACTCCTCCAGGGAGACAGCATGAGTCCCCTCCTTTTCATAATATACCAGGAACCGTTGTTAAGATGGCTAGAAGTGGGAGAGCATGGGTACCAACACAAGTATGCAGCAGAACAAGAAAGGCTAGGCCCCCTCAGGACGACAGCAGGGGCGTTCGTTGACGACCTGCTCATACTATGCCCTACGATTTGCCACATGAGGGCTCAGTTACACAAACTACAGGCATTCTCACAGTGGAGTGAACTCAAAATTAACCTCACCAAGTCAGCCATAACCGGCATAAAAAATGGGGTCTCCATACCCGAACAACTCCATAAAGACCTCAAAATGCTGGGACTCGACGGTAAGCTAAGCCACTTCAAGGTACTCAAGCCAGACGAAACGTACAAATACCTGGGAGTACTACTTGCATTCACAGGCAGGTGGGACAAAGAGAAAGAGGCCGCTAAGGAAGAGATGAACCACAGAATACAAGCTCTACTACGCTCCCCTCTAACACCTGACCAAAAGGAATACTCCCTTCACTCCGCAATACTGGGGAAATTCAGATATGGATTGCACCTGGGGCTATACACAGCGGGCGAAATAGACGACTTCAACAAAATAATAGGGGGGGCCACAAAGAACATACAGGGTCTGCCCCGCAACGGTACGCCAAACATTTTCACCACACAGGAAAAGGAAAAGTTCGGCCTGGGAATGGTGCCACTCCAAGCAGTCTACGCCCAGTCGATTTGGAGCGGACTACTGGAGGCCATGCACAGCGAAGAGGACAAGGGAACGGTACGAGGCCCGGCGTGGAGGCAAATAAACCTAAAGTCGAGACTCAGAATGTCCCACGTCAGCAGGTCCACCAGAGGACTTGTAGAATACCACAGCACCACACGCAGAAACTGTACAGACCTCGACAAACTCTGGGGGGGGCACCAAACAAAACACAACACACTGAGGAAACTCAATGCCCTACTCAGATACAACATTACGCCCCAGGGGACGGAGGGGATGCTCAGACAACTCCAAACCCCAATACCAAAGATAATGGAACAGCTAGAAGGGGCGACCAGAAGGAAGTCCGACAAAGAAATGGAGGGAACAACAAGAAAAACGAAAGCAGGCAAAATAATTGATGGGGACATACCGACGCCTCCAGACTGGCAGGCAATGTGCACAGACCAAACTGCCAGGCTCACAATACCCAAGGACACGCCAACTGCGATAAATTTCACAACGTGCCTCAAACTTTTTGCACACTTCCCGGACCTAGCGCTCCTCACTACCCGAGATGGCCAACATGCGATTAGCCAGGCGAACGTCAGGGAACAATGCACAGATGCAACCCTCAACACAGACCGCAGTGCCATAGCAAAAGGCCTGGCACACCTATACCCATACCTATGTGAAGCCCAACCGAGGGACATAGCGAAACCGGGGGACTTCTACGACAGTCTTACAAACAGACGACTGAAGCAACAATACAGGAGCATGCCCAGGGAGGGACCGCTGGACTCCCACGCAATACGAACTAACCTCCCACGCCTCGACTCGGAGCAGCTGAGAGCAAAAATGACGGAATGGGAGGCGAGACTGGTCCCCAGGGAAGAGATTCACAGGCAACTCTCCCTGCACCCGCTTACAAGGATTAACGAAACGGAGAATACCGGCCCGGTACCGGGGGAGGAAGAGGAAGAACCCCAGCCCCTCCACACACGCTCACAAACCAAATGGATAGATGAAATAGACCCCATGGCCGAAAAACTTGAGACAGGCTTCGAGAAAGGCCGAACGATTGACAAGCCGAAAGAGATTGTGGCAATGAGGACCCTACTCGTTGACCCAACAGACCCACACTCCCTAGTGACGCAGTACAGAACCCAGTGGAGACACTCAGAGGGGGATGACTCCTACTCGTGGAGTACAAGGGAAACCATAACCGACTACCTGAAACTAGCCAAACGAAGGGGCCAAAGCGCGACCACCTTCCTAACCCTGAATAGAAGACTGCGAGCAAGGGGCTCCCAGGTGACCCACCCCACAGGCCTCAGAGAAATACTGGCCGGGAGGCCGCACCTGGGGCAGGCCTGGCCCACACTACATGCAGAGAACCTAACACTGGACCCGACAGAAACCAACCCAGAACAAGACATTGTGGACAACAGAGGGCACCACTGCCAGATACGACTGGAGGGGGAACTCGCCCACAGCTACCACAGGAATGGGAAATACATAGGCACCCTCACGAAAGAAAAGCTTCTCAGACTACACGAAAGGTACACCCAGGCAGTGGGTACCACACACCACCAAACCCCACACCAGCGTACACTACGCACTGAAATGTGGGAGGACCACAAAATACAGGTCTCCACGTTCGAGGAGGAAATAGGGCACCTCCTCATTAGGTACTCAAGCAAAGAAGAAAAGGAGGAACGAAAAAAGAACCTGCAAAACCATTGGACATTCCCTGCCCAGATGCAAAGGGCACTACAACAGGCATTCGGAATTACCACCGAACTGTTCGCCTCACCCCTCAATGTCCACCACAACACCACAACGTATTACGCCAAGTATGACAGAGACAAGGTGTTCGGGGCCAGAGGCTCGGCCTGGACAGCAAATTGGATGAAACTGGGAGCCTACCAGTTCAACCCAGAATACACGCCACAGGACCTCAAAAAGGCACTGGACTTTGCCATAGCGGCCACCACCACACAAGAACCGGTGTTCGGGGTCGGGGTGTACCCGACATATGAGAAAACCCCGTACAGGAAGCTCTACAATGCACATGCAGGGCACCTAATACACGAACTATTAGAAATACCACAAGGCAAGTTCACATTTCTACCCCCTGACCACTGGATGGGTGCCACCCACCAACAAGCGAAACAATGCAACTGGAACCTCCGGGTGCTGATAGTGGCCAACAAAGAAGGATGGCAAGCACACTGCGGGGACCCAGACACTGCCGCAGACTGTATAAGGAGGGCACTCACAACCTGCCCGCAAAGTAAGGTCCGCACCACCTCAGCTGTCAAACAGCCGATGAGGGAGGCAAACCTACACGATGCGAATGAACCAAACCAAGAAGTACGCACCCCCAGTGTAGACTGTGTGGTGGACACAAGACCATGGCAGCGATACGAACTCCCGGAAATTAAGACAAAGGACATGACGAATGCAATGGGAAGAATGTGCAGCACAGGGCCACATTTGAGGAACGACCTCTGCCCCCAGTGCTGCAACGTACAAGCGGAAGTGGAAACTTGGTGGGAGGACAGCCACCTCCACGTGGAAGAAGGACCAGCCAAATGGGAACTCCTCCCCGGAAGCAGAGGAGGCAAATGGAACATACACCCCCCCACCGTACAACAGGTGGTGGAAGCCAACACTTTACACACCAGGCTTACAAGACAGAATGACGCCCAAACGATATGGGACAAAGTAGCGAGGTCAAAAGTTGTCAGATACCCCACTGACTTCTGGCCCGAACACGAACCGGGAGCCCAAGGAAGGAGATGGGAATTGACAAGAGACCAAACAGAGGACCCCAGGAACCAAGCCCCGAGGAACACACCAACCCAATTGACATACCCCTCCCCTCTAAGGGCACACAAGGCAACCTCGTACCTTTACACGGACGGGAGCAAAAGAGAAATAGAAACAGAAGAAGGAGGCAAAGAATGGGCCTCAGGAGCTGCGGTATGGGACCCCAGGACCGGGGAAGGGGAGGCCCACATGATTCGATGGGAAGGCGAAGACCAAGAGGTGAACAGAGCGGAACTTCTCGCCATACAAAAAGCGGTGACGCTCCCGCCACCACCAAGTGGCAACGGACTCACCATTTGCACGGACAGTGCCAACTCCATTAGACAACTGGAGAGCATGAGAACGAAACCCCACAACATGGAACACCACCAGCAAAGAGACCTCCTGTATGCCATACTGGTCAACATTGAGGCATTAGTAGCAGCAGGACACACTGTCTCACTGCTAAAAGTCAAGGCACACACGGGAATTGTGGGGAACGAAAAAGCCGACGAGGCAGCCAAACAAGCCTGTACTACGGGAACCCTCACGGAAGCGTGGGATAATAACGAGACAATAAAAGTCAAACCCATGATACCAGACGAGGACTCGAACAGCAGAGAGCTAAAAGGAAAACTCGCGGTACAAAAGTACGTAACCACACTACTCCGTGAACGGCAAGCCCAAGAAAACAGTAGACTCTCAGCAAAAATGACCGACCTCCAGGGAGAACCCTCAACCTGGACCCACCAACTGAAAACTGAGCGCAACTTCAGATGGGAGGCGCACCATGACCAAGCGCAACAAACTGAAGAGGAACAAACGACAATACGGGACCCGGTACCCAACCAGCAGCAGCAAGCCAACCAGACCCGAGACGAAGAAGACAGGCAAATAAAAGCCATGATGGAACAAACGGAGGAAGAGGAGATGCTCCTTATGCGAGAGGTGCAGGAGCACCAAGAATACCAAGAAACAGAGGGCAAAGGGGACCCCACCCGAGGAAACGAACCCGAACCCGCAGGGACACCATCCCCACCCTCCGAAGGGGAGGAAATTTTTGAGGAACTCAACGAGCTCGCGGAGAGACTAGAAGTGACCCAAGAGGTACAAAATGACGATGAAATTTTTGACATGCTAAATGAACTCATTGAGCAGCGGGAAAAGCCACAAGGGGAGCCGACAAAAGAAAGACAAGCTCACCATGACCGTGTCACAGAGGAGTCCAGAGTCCATGCAGTAATGGAGGACCCGATGCCCAGAACAAGATGGAAACAGCGAAAACACGATATGGCACACAGCAGAACGGAAAAAAGGAACGCCCCCTCGGTTCAAGAGGGCAGGACCACAGACAGCTGGCTAAACGAAACAATGAAGCACCTCAAAGGAGACACGCCACTACACAAAGTAGCGAACGGCTTCTGGAAACGAGCCACATTTGCGGTACGAAAAACAATACTCAAATGCAGACTGAGAATACTGCCAGCACAAGACTATGAGACGGCGAAAAACTCAGCCGGAGGGAGCGGGAAGTGCACCCTGGAAGGATGCGGACACAAAGGGGTGGACTACGCAAAGGGCTTCCTCATGAGGGTAGGGCACGCCCTAGGTGGATGCAACAACCCACAAATGCGAGGGATGTTCACGGACAGGGCAGATGCCCACGCAGATGAGCTAAAACACATACTTGACCACCATAGGAAAGGGGGATGCAAAGTACTCGCCTACACTGGAAAAAAGAGGGACCCAGGGATTAAGCCAAGGGTACTCCCAAATTACATACTCACCAGGGGGCAATGCAGACACGACGGGAAGGACAACCCAGGCAGAAACGATGGGCCCGACACAATACCGAGTTTTGTAGACATAGTCATGATAGAGGGTCTAGAAGACCTGGAGGACGGATGGGAATGCACACAACAGGAAGCACCAGCAAGGGTAAGAAACCTACACCTCATTGAAGTGGCCCACACCGATGACGAAAAATGGGGACCCAAACTCCTGGGAAAATACAAGAAATACGGACCGCTGCTACAATTGCTACGCAGGCACGGATTCCGTGCCAAACTTCATGTGTTTGCAGTGGGCAGAACAGGCACGGTGTACAAACACAACCAAGACATACTCGAGCAACTTGGACTCAACAGAAAAGAGGCCACACAGGCACTACAGAGAATACACGACCTGACAGTAAACTATGCACACAGCACCTACCAGCTATACAGAAAACTCAGACAAGAAAAACAAGAGGAGGAGAAAGACAAGAACCACCCAGTATAAATTGTCCCAACATGGCCGCCACTCGTGGCGGTCCGGCCCAGAGTAGGGCCGGGGAAATCAATTTACTCATACGCCCGACGGGCGTGGTTTTTTCTTTTTCTTTTTCTTTTTCAAAGAGCTCCTCTGCACATCTAGAAAGCTAATCACTAGCTAATCTCTAGGCAGGCACGGTGGAAGCAATCTCAGCCACTGGAGGGTCCCGAAACTGGTCGGCCAGCTCGGAGCAGCGTGAGGGTGTAGTAGTTGCCGGCCCCCGGGGCCGGTGGGAAATCACGCGTAGACGAAATTAAGGAATCTCCGATGTCAGTTGTCGAGCCCTCAGAGCTCGGTGCCTCGTCCTCGGACGAGTACGGTGGGAGTGAGTAAGGTGGTGACGGGGGGATCCAGTCAGGGTCAGGATCCCAGGTCCCTGGTGGCAGCGGGATGATGCCGTAAAAGGTCCCCCAAGTGAATCCCTGACGCAGCTCACGATACCGCACCTGTCTCCGCGGCGGGATGGCATCCGGCGCGGCACCACCTACCGCGTCGCCAAGAGTGTCAAGAAACGGTGTAGTCGGTGAAGTCGCCGTAGTTGGGACTGCCGAGGCAGTCCACGCAGCACCACCGACCGGTGGAGCCGCGCATGCGCGTGCATCGGTACCACCGAGACCGGAAACGGTGTGTGGTGTTGTGCGGCGGTAGCACAAATTACGAAAAGTGCACACACCAAAGAGTGAGGAAAGTCCTTCCCAAGCCGAGAATGCCCCTCTCACAGCCGTACCGTGGCTGTTGCTGCTCAACCGAGGCATCCGCGTCGTCGTCGTCGTCGTCCGTGGCGTAGGTTGCGGGCTTGTAGCTCATCACGCTCTCCGACGCCTCGATCGCGGAGAGCATGTTCATGCTCACGGGCGGCTCGTCGGGCGCCCACAATGCAATCCCCGTGCTTTCAATGAAGTCGGCAAAAGTGCGGGTGACGGGCGGGCAAAAGGGGTTAGGCGGACCGGTCCACTCCTCGTTGGATTCAACCGACGCGGGCGGGGAGAGCGTAGCCGGCTCCGACACCCCCGGCATGTTGGCGGTGAAAGTGTTCACGCTGAAAGTCGATGCCCCAGCCGTGCGTGCCAACTCCGAGAACTCGGTGACGGCGGACACGAGGGCCTCACCGTCCTCCTCGCAGAACGAGCACGTGGAGATGTCGGCGAAGATGTCCGGTTTCCCGCCCGCGAGCATGCAGAGGGCGTCGAACTCTACGGCGTCGTCGTGGTCGATGGCATGTTGAAACTTCGCGGCCAACACCGAGTTCTCGGCCTCCTCAGCGAAAGCATAGGCCGAGAGGCCGGTCCGGCCCCCGTTCGGGCAGTCCCGATGCCAATGCCGTGCCTTGCCCTTTACGCACACCTGATTCTGACAATACGGCACGGTCGCACCGGTGTCGCGGTGGAAGGCGACCTTCTTCGAGACGGACTGCGACCAATCGATTGCCCCCCTTGGGTAGAGGCGAGGCCGCGAAACGGGTCTTGACCCGCCGGTCCGGTTTGTCCGCGCGAGGAATGAATCCCCGCGGGGACGGCTCGGATTCGGCGGAGGCGAGAAATGCGGTCAATTGCCGCTTCAAGTCGAGGACCGTCGTCCGCAAGTCCGCGAGCTCACCGGGCGCACCGGAGTCATCGCCGGTCTTCTCCATGAAATGCGTGCCGTGATAATACCGGTGGGCGGACGCCGTGGCGGTGCCTGCTCGGTCGGAGTAGCATGCACGTACCCATTGTTGAATCGTGAGAAGGTCATGAGCGGCTCGTTGATCGTGGAGGAGTAACCGGGACACCACCGGGCACCGGCTGGTAGAAGGTGGTGTCGAGTGCTTTGATGAATAGTGCTTTCACGTCTTCGTCCAGGAGCGTCGCCCTTGTTCTCGCAGCCTTCAGCGCGGCGTTGAAGTCCCCGATCGCGTCATGGGGGTCCACGCTCGCAGAGATGCGAATGCCCAACATGTGCGCTTGTCCCTGAAACGGGTCACCCGCCGGGATCATACGGCGGGCGAACTCAAGCAGAACAGGCTTACCGTCTGCCGGGAAGCTGGCGTGCGAGGAGTCCATCCAGTCAGCCGCGGGTGACATGGGGTCGACCATCAGCTCGAGCGTGGAGTACAAAAGGGTGTTTGCCTCTTCGCGGATGGCGAGGGTGGCGTTGTCCAGCACGAAAAGGGGTGCAAACTTGATGTCCTCGATCACGAAAGCTGCCTGCAGCGCAGAAACCATCTTCGCGAAGAGCGCTGACGCGTGGGACTCAGTCCCGGAAAATCTCCCGTTCTTGTCCTCGAACAACTTCTGACGAACGGACTTGGAGATCTTCATGTCGAAGTGCTCCCTCTGTAGGGTACGAACTGAAGCCAGGAATGCAGCTCCCGCCTCGGAATTAGCAGCCGGCTGTGCTGCCGGCGGTGTCGCTGGAGTGTTCGCATGTCTGGCAGCAACGGAATAAAAAATTGTGGACAACGTACGTCGGCGATTCGCCATGCTAGCGGTTGATCTAGTGGAAGCGACCATGATGAAATATACTGGAAGGACGGAGTGAGGCAATGCGATGTGAAGGGGGAAAACGGCAGTCGTGGGCGGCCAAGAAATGTGGTGGGTCGCCGATACAGCTGCTGTGAGAGATCAGGAATTCCGGGAAGTCGTGTGGTAGAGGCGGCCGATACGCAACGGTGTGGTAACCAACCAGAAGACGTAAAGCAGTCCAACGTTAAATCCCGTAAGAAAAATGTTCTCAAAGGCCTACAGCGTGCCGTAAATCAACCCACAAAACGTAGGCCATACCCGTGACTGCCGGCACTCCCACGCGCGGAGCGCCTCACTCCATCCCAAGCGTCCGGCTTTAGCCAATCATGCTGGCAGTGTCGCAGTGGCTAAATAAAGCGTAAGTGGGGCCAAACCTGTTAGATATATAGGTCTGCTGTAATAGGCATGTGGCATGTGTGGGTGGTACGTTTATGCATAATTTGACGATTTTTCGAAAAGAAATGACATTTAGAAGTGTTAGAAGGTTGGAGAAGTTTGGAGAAGGTTTGGACAAACTCAAAAATATAAAATTTTGACATTTCGGATTTTGGAGTAGCCGTGCGGGGCCATTTCGTTTACTGCAAATACCAGGGAATCAAGTTGTGCACATGGAATGCTTGCGCGGCACATTAATAAGTTTATAAAAGGCCATTACAAGGTTTGGGAAGGTGCAACATGCTAGTAGAAGGCAGTAAAAAGTTGCATAGGGGTTTAGGGTTGCTGGCGGGGTGGTGTGGGTGAAATATTAGTTGTGAGAGGGGGTTCGGCGTATGCGGGGTCCGCTATAAAATGCACAATTTCGGGAAATGATGATATTACACGGTTTGATATTTTTGAAGAAGTTTGGAGAAGGTTTGGACAAACTCAAAAATATAAAATTTTGACGTTTAGGGTTTTGGAGTAGTCGTGCGGGGCCATTTTGGTCACTGCAAACAGCAGGAAATCGTGTTTTGCACTTGCTTGGCATGCATGCGCGGCATATGAATGTGTTGCTACAAGGCCAATAACAAGCGGGAAATGATATTATATGATTTGATATTTTTGGAGAACATTGGAGAAGGTCCGTAGAAACAAAATAATGCAATATTTTGATATTTTGGGTTTTGCAGGAGCCGCGCGGGGCCAATTTGTTCACTGCAAATATCAGGATGGTTGCCGTGTCATGCACACGGGCGATGTTTTGAAAATAAAGAGCAATTCAATATGCAAGTGCATTTCCATGCTTATATTCCAATGTTCATACACAACCTAATGTATGAATACTTGCAAGTGACATGATGACCGTAGTGTCAGATTATTACAGTTATGCAAAATTGCAGCTTACTGTAGCACGAAGCACCAAGATACGGCTCTCGGGACAGCTCAATAGCACTTTTAGTTAGACGATTTCTAAGCTAGCGCCTGTCGAACAGCTCTTCCAAGGAAAAACGTGAGCGTGAAGCCCCAGGAGCAAGGTCCTGCAATTGATCCGCGGTCAGGGTGAATGAAAAGCTGCTGTGCCGGTTGGGCGAACTGCTGTGGTTGGGCGAGCAACTGCGGTTGCGCGAGCAACTGCGGTTGCGCGAGCAGCTGGGGTTGCGCGAGGAGTTGCGGTGGTTGCGCGAATAGCTGGGGTTGCGCGAGCAATTATGGTTGCAGCTGGTAGGATTGCTGAAGCTGCGTGCGAGAGCTGCTGCTGGAGTTGGATTGCTGATTGCTGGATCATTGTTGTTGAAGCTGCTGAGGCTGCTGCACCGGTTGAAGCTGCTGGGGCTGCAGCACCGGTTGAAGCTGCTGGAGCTGCTGCATCTGTTGAAGCTGCTGGGGTAGCTGCACCTGTTGAAGCTGAGACTGGGGCTGCAGGAGTTGCTGCAGCTGCAGGGGCTGCTGCGGCTGTTGAAGCTGCTGGGGCGGCAGCACCTGTTGAAGCTGAGACTGGGGCTGCGGGAGTTGCTGCAGCTGCAAGGGCTGCTGCGGCTGCTGAAGCTGCTGAGGCGGCAGGACCTGTTGAAGCTGAGACGGGGGCTGCGGGAGTTGCTGCAGCTGCAAGGGCTGCTGCTGCGGCTGTTGAAGCTGCTGAGGCGGCAGCACCTGCTGAAACTGCTGGGGCTGCAGCACCTGATGAACCTGAGACTGGGACCGTGGGAGTTGCTGCAGTTGCTGGGCCAGGAGGAGTTCCTCCTGCTGCTGGGCCTGCGGGACGCCCTGACGAACTGCTTCCGGACTTGAGATCAGTGATGGTAGCGGGGGCACTATTTGCACCCCTTCGGAGACACGGGCTCCACCCTCCGTCCCTTGCTCCACCGCGGGCATCGCCGACGCCGCAGGTGCCGGTCGCGGTTCCTCGGAGGCCGGCACTTGCGGCACGAGCGTCTCCAAACTCGCGCGCTCCAGCTCTAAGCGCCGGTCCAGTGCGCTCTGCTGTCTCTGCTCCAACGCTTCCAAGCTCCGACCAAACTCCTCTCCCTGCTTCCTCAACAGCTCCTCCAACTGTTCACTCGTCACGCCCACCTGCAAAGGTCCACTTCTTCCTTCCTCTACCTCCACCTGCGCCGCCAGTGGGACCGCCAGCACCCCACTGCCGACACTTGACCTCCGGCCTCGAGAACGACCACCTCCAGCTTTCCCCGTGCCTTTCCCCGTGCCAGCATCAAGTGCCCTACCCGACACGTCGCTCGGTGCTTGGCTCCCCCTTCGGTGTGGAACGGCCAGGTGCGCAGGCGCGGCAACCCGCTTCTGCAAGGTGTAGCCGTCAGCCAAATCCGACCTCATGCGCTTCCTTCCTGAGGCCCCTTTAGACGCAATTGTCTCATGCGGTGCATCATCCGTGACCGTATCCCCCTAGGGGCTGGATCGTGGCAGGGGCTGGATCGTGGCAGGGAGGCCAGGGACTGGATCGCGGCAGGGCTGGATCGGGGCGCTGGATCGTGGCAGGGGCTGGATCGGGGCAGGGGCTGGATCGGCCCACCTGGAAACCGCGTACCTCTACACGCCACTTACCTATGGCCGGGGATGAAAGCGGTACGTTGCAAGAAGCAATAGCGCAAGCTACCTCATCAGCTCTGCGCAGCAATCGAAGGAGGACACCGAACGCCGGCGCAGCTTCATCAGCTCCGTCCAATTGCTCTGTGTAGATATCGAATGCCTGCTTGCCACATGGAACGTATCTGTTCCAGTGGTACTTTTAGTAGCATCGGCAGTCCCTCTTAGCATGCCACGTGGAACAATCTGGAATTTCTGTTAATAATAGCTAGTGGTGCTAGTGTTAATATACATGCCACGTGGAACAATCTGGAATTTCTGTTAATATCTAGTGGTGCTAGTGTTAATAGTCATGCCACGTGGACGATCCGGTCAAATCTGTTAATTTATGACCGTTTAAAGTCTGCCAAGTGTTAGTATCCGGTAAAACTGTTAATCCGAGTGCCACGTGTATGATTCCTATTAAAAGTGTTAATTTTTCTGTTAATATTCCTTACATGTGTAACGATCTCGCGAGGGGGGCCTATTTCAATTCCCTCCGGCACCCCTCCGATTAAACATTCTGTTAACATTCTGTTAACATTCTGTTAAAATTGTGTTAACATTCTGTTAAAATTGTGTTAAATTAACATTCTGTTAACATGAATTATATAATGTTAAACTTTCGCCCAAGAGCCAATCATTATTTACCATCGGGATTTATACCACCACTATTAACAGTTCCTACCCGTTAACACTTTTTAACACATAATTAACACTTTTTAACACTTTATTAACAGAAATCCTCAGTGGTGTGAGACTTCCCAGTGATATGTTTTTTCCACAGCTTCTCGTAAGCCTCGCCGCTCCAGAAGGTCAGCATCACCCTGCGGTCACTCGCAGTCAACGCGCCCGACTCCCACTTGGAAAGATTGTCATCATCCTCCAACCACCAATACCCCAATACTCAGAGGTGTCTAATATTTCGAGCGCTAAACATTCTGCCAGCTCTTTTAACTCGGATTGCATCGCGTTTGTCAGGGCGTATACAAATCCGCCCGCGAGTGACAATAGCTTGCTTTTCTCGGCTTTGAAGTCGGAACTGCTAATTTCATCGCGGTCTAACAGCTGCTTCAATTGCTGCAAAGAAACCTTCACTGCTGGATCCGTCCTACAAGAGCTCTGTGAGCTCCAAGAAATTTGGATTTTGCCAAATTAAGAAACGTGCCCACGCTGGCAAAGGCAAATCCATGACCGTCGATTAAGAAGCCAGCCGCTGACAAAATTTCCCCGGCTTCTTATATACCGGTCTTTACAGTATCACCAAAGCCGTCGCCATACACATATCGCGGCCTAAAGTTGATGTACTTGTTGTACTCGTGAACACGTTGCGGCAGATCCAGGTCCTTCCACAGACTGGCCTTCGTCCGCTGACGGTCACGCACGGGCAATGCCTGTGCGGGAGTGTTCGTGGGTTGCTCCGCCGCTCCCGCTTCAACAAGGGGCGGGGGCGCCGATGCCGACGGCTCCCCAACCAAGGGGAAGGCAGGTGCCGGAGTGTCCGCGGGTTGCTCCGCCGATCCCGACGGCGGAGCAAGTACCACCCCCGCGGTCTCGGGTGCGGGCACCTCCGTGCTCGTGGGGGCGCGAGCATCCGCGGGTTGATCCGCCGCTCCCGACGGCTCCTCTACACCCCCCTGAACGACCTCGGGTGTGGCCGCTTCAAGGGGTGGGGGAGCCGATGCCGAGAACTCCGAGAGCATGGACAAGGCAGGTGCCGGAGTGTCCGCGGGTTGCTCCGCCGATCCCGACGGCGCGTCCGGTACCACCCCCGCGGTCTTGGGTGCGGGCACCTCCGTGCTCGTGGGGGCGGGAGCATCCGCGGGTTGCTCCGTCGCTCCCGACGGCGCGTTCACTACCAGCCCTGCGGTGTCGGGTGCGGTCACCTCCGTGCTGGTGGGGGCGGGAGCATCCGCAGGTTGCTCCGCCGCTCCCGACGGCCCCTCTACACCCCCCTGAACGACCTCGGGTGTGGCCGCTTCAACAAGGGGCGGGGGAGCCGATGCCGACGGCACCGCAAGCAACGGCAAACTCTGCTGCAACGCGCCTTCCAGCAGCATGGCACCTTTTTTTGCCAGAGCGTCTTCCTCCGCTTGCGAGGTTGGGTAGGCCGTGCGTTTCGCCATGCACTCCGGCCTACCACAGCAGCTCACCTCTTCTATGCCCTTGCTCAAAAGGCACATGTTGTGGTACTGCGCACCGCAGTGCGAGCACCTGTGCACTCCACGTCCATCATCCTTCTCGCAGATATAGCAGCAGCACTCATCAGCTGCTGGCGGTGGGGGTGAGGGCGGAGGAGGCAGCTGCGATCCCGTGGCGAGCCCACCTAATTCATACAACACCAAAACCATGCGCGTTTACACAAGTAGGACGAGAAACATAAATTGAACTAAAAACACATTACACGGTCAATTATTGGACCACTTTGAAAAATGTGCTCACCAGCGTCGCCGGTCTTCGGCGCGCTAGTAGGCCAGTCCAAGGACTTTCTTCCTGGGCTACTAAGGGCGGGCGAACATTGCTCGGGGGGCAAGATAGAACACGCGTGTTGCTGGGGTCTACCCCCCTAGACCGAAATCTTGCTGCTAGGGGGCGTCTACCCCCATTCCCCCATACCGAAAAGCGTGGCTGGGGAGCTCCCGGGCCGAAGAACGTGCTTCTGGGAAGTCCCAGGAAAAACGTGGCTGGGATCTTGCCCCCACCGAACCAGTGATCGCTAGGGGGAGAAAAATCTGCCTCATTCGATATTGTGAGTAACAACAAGCCTTGAAAAGCGCCACGAAAGCGGAGTGGGGGGTGCGGTACTCAGCCCTAATCGCAACCGATTACCACTGAGAATTGCTCAAAACACATGAGAAATGCCAACATTTCGGCGCCTGCGGCGGAATATCCCATAGCTTTGTTATAAGAGTTCAACGTCCGTCTAATTCATTTCAGCCAAGCACCCTTCAAAGCTCCTCTAGTGCTGCGTGGTGGTATCCGCGCGTGGGGCACTCCCGCCCTGTTATCAGGGAATGTAATCCCTGTTATGGTGGACGTGATGGTGGTATCCGCGCGTGGGGCACTCCCGCCCCCGCGCGCGTGATGGTGGTATCCGCGCGTGGGGCACTCCCGCCCCCGCGTGCGTGATGGTAGTATCCGCTCGTGGGGCACTCCCGCCCCCGCGCGCGTGATGGCGGTATCCGCGCGTGGGGCACTCCCGCCCCCGGGCGCGTGATGGTGGTATCCGCGCGTGGGGCACTCCCGCCCCCGCGCGCGTGATGGTGGTATCCGCTCGTGGGGGCACTCCCGCCCCCGCGCGCGTGATGGTGGTATCCGCTCGTGGGGGCGCTCTGGTGCGGCCGGGGCGCGCTGTGGCGCGGGGGGGCGCTCTCGCGCGGGGGGGGGCGCTCTCGCGCGGGGACATGTCGAGCTCCGCCGCGGCACCACCTGCTGTAAGCATCGCGCCGGAGCTCCATGCACCTCGATCGCGGCCGCGAAAGCGTCCGGCCCGCAATCCGCCGCGTCCTGGAACACCTGCGCCAATGCCATAACCGGCAAGTCCTCCCCGTCGAGTGGACAGCAAAATGCAGCTGCGGTGCCGGTGTGCTTGGGCTGAGCACCACCATGTGGGCAGTCACGCCAAGGGTGGTACTTCTCACCGTCGCCATTGTGGGCGCACCGCTTGCAATGCGGCAAGGCGCGCATCTCCGCCTTGTCGAAACCGACAGGCGGGCGACCGTCCTTGGCGGACCCTGTGCGGTAGCCATTCAGCCCACCGCGAGCCCCCAGGGCGGCCTTCTTCATGGCCGGTGTGAGCGGCCCTTTATGTCTATTGGGCTCAAGGTGGGGTAACCCACCGTAAGAACGCCTTACGGTGGGTTAACCATAGCGTAGTTTGTTAACACCACAATGCACATCGAATGATCTCAAATATGGTCGATCATATATGATTTCGCAACTAGACATTCATGTTTAGCTGGACAAAGCCGAATGCCATGTACTTGTGATCGGATATATCCGCGGTTGCGCAGTATCCATCCCAATATTCCTCCGATGGCACGTTCGGTGCCGTGATCCAAAATGCACACAAACGTGGCCCGATTTCGACGTTTCATCCACGATGCCAATGTGCGCATGGGTGTATTTCGTGAAGTTTGATCTATTTTTACCACCTTGAGTCAATACTTCGCGAGAAACATGCATAATTATATATCCCCGTATAGACAAAATATCGTCATTTTTGCCCTTAAGTATGGAAAACATTGAAATTGCAAATGTTTTTTTTTTCTTTTTTCTTTCTTTCTTAAGTTACTTGTATAGAGTGATATATTCGATATATCGAATGGCGCCAAGTATACGAAACATTTGTTATGGACCATAGTTCATGAAAATATTGTGATAGGTACATTCCGAATGTGATGGGCATGTTCAAAATCTACCCAAAGATGCAATAATTGGGTAACCCACCGTAAGGATTTGAGGTGTTTTTTCGCTTGACCCCTTGGTATTAGCACGCATATTAGACGCATATATACAGTATGTAAAGTACTTTTTTCAAGTCCACGCACTAATATAACCCCCAAGGTGTGTCGAAAAGCATGGGTTTGCCCAATTTGGCGCAATATGCTAGCTCTAACATGCGGTTTTCGAATGTCTCTTACGGTGGGTAAACCCACCGTAAGGTGCGCCCAATAGACATTTACAGCCGCCCCGAATAAAGCTCCAGCACCGTGATCTTGTCGAGGATGGCCTTCAGGGCGGGGTCGCTCTTAATATCGTCGCCGATGGCGAGAGCAGCCGCAAATGGTGCGGTCCCTGCCTCGCCACCCAGGTCCGCCTGTTGCTGCTGCCAGTTGACAAACACTCGCGTCACAAGATTAGCGAGCATTTTAAAATCAACCGCGGCTAGGTCGGACGGCATGGGGTAGCGGTCCAAGACCGCACGGTAAAACTCAGTGTCAAGCCGATCGAAGAGCTGCTGCTTACGGGTCTGCTCCGTCGGGCGCCAATCGAGCGCCCGATTCTCCCGCACCAGCCGGTGCTCCGTGGCAAGGAGCGGTCGCGGGTCTACCTTGGCGGGGTAGCGAAGGGCGGCATGCTCATCCTGGTGAGATTGACGCACACCTGGGGGCACGCACCCTTTAATGACGTCCAAGAGCGCGTGACGCCCATCCCGCTCTGTAGAGGAGTCAGTGGACTCGAAAACAATCTCCGCCTGCGAGCCAGACTCGATCAGCTCCGCCAGAGTGTCGTAGACGAGCTCGTTCACAGCCTCGATCACGCGTGTGGGGTGCTCGAAGTCAAATGAAGACACGTCCAGTCCAGCAGATAAGAACTCGGTCTTGACCAGGCCACCGCGAGTTTACCAAGCTTGTCGATGTCCTTCGGGGTGGCCTCGAAGCGCTTGTTCTTGTCGCCCAACACAGACATCAAGGTATGGTTTACTGGAGGTCAACATTAGCATAAAAAATTGCAGATCTAGATCTCGAGATATATGTGTTTTTAGTTGGTGCTTAAGTATGGTTAAGTATGGGAGATCGCGGAACGCTTGGTATCGACCATAACTTCTTCATGCCTTAACCACTTGACTCCCCGAAGTGCATAATATGTTTAGATAGGTTCAGCCAACCTATTTATTATCAAATAAAAATATTTGCAAAATTTTATGCTAATGTTGACCTCCAGTAAACCATACCTTGACATGCGGAGCGCCTTCCCCCATGCCCGATGCCGGTTTTCCCTTCTGACGTCCATGGCCAGCTTGCACTGGTCCACATAGTGCTTCCGGTCCGCCTTGACGGTCTCGTCGTCGTCCTGGGTAGGATCAGGTGGTGGCAGCACTGGTGGCGTCTGCGGAGTCGAGGCGTTCCGCACTGAATCTTGGAGGCGAATCGCCGCCTCCAAATCACTCTCCTTAAGAAGTCTGCGCTTAGCGCGCGTCGGCATCGGTCTAGAAGCCACAAATTCGAACACCTTAGGCAGATGGTGCTAAGGTGACTACTTTACCGGTAATGCGAATATGGGGTGTGGTAATACCGGGTAATTTACCGGTAATACTTTAGGCGGTAATACCAAAGTAATACCGCCAGCAAGGAATAACCTAAAAGTTGCATCGGGGCTCGGAATCCTTTTTTTTTGTGGCTATGGGTCGGGTTTGATCATTACAATTGTGTGGGCGCATCACATGGCGTATGCTACGCCATGCGAGTATATTATCAATCGATATTATTTTTCCAGAAGTACAGACAGGATGATTATTTTCTTAAGTATCTACTATTTTATTTTTCGCATTCGATTGTCCAATTTTACTCATTTCCTTATATATAAATCTTTCTAGCCATATGTAGGCACGTCTACACGACCCCGCTATATGATGTATGTATAGGATGCCGATATGCATGTTTGGGGTTGTGTCTGCAAAGTGGCGGGTCATTTACCATTTTGATCATATCTCACGTCCTACTTATCCATTCGAGCCGTAATATTCCTCCTCCTCGTCAGGAGCATCACACGACGCCATACCAGATTACTGATGTAGATTTAAGATTAAACCATTAAAGAGAAGAGAGCTGTGCTCTCGCGTCGGGGCAGGAAAGTGAAAAGTGAACTTCGTCCGTGAAAGTTTCCGTCGAGGTTATCGATTTGTCTTTTCCGCATTTCCGGAAAACAAGAAAGTATCCAGCGTCGCCCAATCGGAGATCCCAGACTGGGAAAAATTGGTAAATTTTAGTAGTAATTGGTAAATTATCATGGTAATACCGCCTTACCGTGGTACAGTAGTTTACCGGTAAATCCCTAAGTATACAAAAGTAAGACGATACGGGGGGTTGGTATTACCAGGTAAATTACCGGTAATACTCTTACCGGTAATTTACCAAAAGAATTACCTAGTCACCTTAGGTGGTGCTGACGGGCGCAAAGGTGGGGCAATGGGGCGGTAAGATCGGAAATGCCGGATGGAGCGGAGTACAACGTGAAGAAATAGTAGATTGCGAAGTTGAAAGGGGTAGGCGCGCACGTAAGCTCCTCCTACAGTGAAATGGCGTTCAGGGTAGCTAATCCGTAACGTACTAGATCCAACCGGCTGCAGCCCAATCACCAGCAACACAAATCTCACCGCGGCAGAGCCGCCTCCAACCGCATCTCAACCGCGCATACCGCCCAAACGCCCCACAGGCGCCCAAGCGCACCACCTACTCAAACGGCGAAATTAGCCAACCATGCCCTTAAGCAAGGACAATAAAAGCGTGGAATGGGTCCACGACCTAGTGAATATACCCAAACCGGATATATTCGGAGTGAGCCTAAATAGGTTGACTGTATTCAAAATATTATTCAGTGTGATAAGAAATATGATACCGAAACCTATAACCTAGTCGAAAGTCCCGAACGGTACCCAACGGCATGTGACACTGCGGTGACACACACGGGCAGCGGTACCCGAGTCAGATCGGAGTAAGGGTCTAGTCAGGGGCCTATACCGGGACTCCCGGGAGGGCTGCCTGGGCTAATCCTAACAACCACCAACGAACTACGGCGCCAGTCGCCCGGGCTGCATCCCAAGCAGCCCACTCCTACTGGGTGTACTCGCCATCATTCAATTTTCCTTTTATCAGCGTAGAAGTCAGCTTCCGGAAAATTCTCGTTTCCGAATTCCTCTGTGCTGGGCTCCTCAAAAGTAACTCCGCCCACAGAAAACTCTCGTCGCGGTAAAAAGTCCTCCCCAAGTGGGGGCTCCTAAACTCCGCCATAGAAATCGGTGTGGATACCTGTTTCCACAGTCTCGTACTGTTCCAGTTGTGCGTGCGAAAAATCAGAATCATCGGCGGGGTCAACCCCCTCTACACAACTGTCGCTGGAATCATCGAAATACCCAACAGGGTACTCCGATCGCATCCTCATTCTCACTACTGCCATAATCATCAAATTGTCGCTGCCCAGAGCCCAGATAGGTAGTCGAAGGATGGCAATGATGATGATAGTGAACTTCCGTGCGAACAGGAGGAGCCTGCCGCACGGTTTCGCTCGCCCTAGGGGTACCAAGAGCGATGATCTAGTAGTGGTGACCTGAGAAGCAACTGGCATGGAGACAGTGACTTCCACCCCCCTTGGGGACGGAAGCCCCAGTCTTTGCGTCACCCTTCGATCCGAGGTGCCATGTCATCACATTAGCTTCCGAGTCCGACAATTAAATCCCAAGTTATTTTATTATCTCATCTTAGACTGTGACTTGCCCCTGGCCCAAATTTTTCCTAAATTCACCTATATAATATATATATTTATATATTTTCCCATGAAGCACCTGTATTTTCCCTCCCTTCTTTCGAAGGCACCTATATTTTCCCTAATTATTCTGTTCTAAAATGAGCTTTCGGGCCCCAAACACGACTCCCAAATTTCGCCGAAATCGTTTGTGTGCGGAGGCGCAAACAGTGGTTTGGGAACTCCTTCAATCGTTGAGCCGGCTTGATCTTGGGTGCTTTCGTCAAACGAATACCCGCTCCAGCACGTTTTGTTCCACTTGGGGGCTTTTCCCTTACAATTCTACTTCGTTCATGCGCAACCAGAGCTGGGCCTCAGTATTTCCGCTGGCAGCCTGAGAACCACGCTTACGCTTGAAGTTGTGGAACGCGTTGGTAAGGGGTTGTAAGCGGGTGCGCTCGTACGCAAGCTCAAGCCTCGTAGGCACACGGTCATATAGCATGTCAACCGACGAGGATGACTGCAAATCCGAATGGACTGGGCGGAGTGTTGGAGTTGGCTCTAAGTCCGACTCTGAGTCTGATCCGCCATCACACAGTAGAATAATAATCGGCCACGAGCATCCTGAATTTCCTGATTCCTGAGGTCGTCGTCTTTGTTCTTTCGGGTGTGAAGGTTTGAATGAAGCTGGAGGTTCGGAGAGGCGGAGATGGAGGTTTGGAGATTTGAACAATCCACACAAGACACATATCGCGGATTACAAATCGCAGTTTGGCGAGACATTTTCATTTTACAGCGCCTATATTTTTCAAAAGTTACCTAGTGTTAAGGGGAAAATGACCGCAACTGCGATACCGTCTTAATTTTTTCCTGCGAAGCACCTATATTTGTCAAAATTTTGATATTTGTTTGGGCCAAAATTCTGACCTATATTTTGAAGAGAATTTTGAAAAATTCTGGCCAGGCCCAAAGTGTGACACTCAGAGTTTGCACCTGCCTGCTTCTTGAGTTTCAGTGTACATAATATATATCCACCCTTTGCATATATACATTATTACTGTTCACGTAAAGTTATCGGGCCGTTACCACTGGCAGGCTCGCCCGTACGCTCGCTTTCTTTGATCCCGCACCCTGTGCGGTTCACACGCCCCTTGGCTTCGTGATTTGGCAGAGCACCCTCGTCCTCTACGCCTGTTTCTTTTTCGCCCCGGTGCCCTTGTACCACCGGGAAAGTCTTCGTGAGTACCCTGTCCTCGACCCGTACGCTTACTGCAGCGCCCGGTTACTTCAACATTCCGCGTTACGTGATTCCGACCATGCCCGCAGACCGCATTTCCCTTGCCAGCGGCTTGCGTGCTGCGAGACTCCACGGCGGGACCTCCCCTGGCAGTCCCGCCTCCAGCCCCTCCGAGAACGCATCTAGCGACCCGGTGGTGCCCATGGCAACGCTCCTCGCCCGCCCCACGCCGTTTTCGCGTTCGCCTACATCTATCGAGTTCCACAACGACGCAACTGCGTGGATGTCCACCCCTGTCCGAGCTTCTCAGCGCTCGGAGTTCGTCGAGAAGCTCGACTACGCCTTCGCTTACGGCGAGGAGTTGGCCAAGCTTCTGCGGACGCGTGCATGGCTTCAAGGCAAACGTTGGCCTCTCTTTGGACGGACATGGCGCCGAGGCTGACTGCGCCGTCCATCTGGCCAACATGTCGCACGTGCTTGGGCCGGTTTCACGCGACGAGGTCTACAAGCTTCTGGATCTGAACTTTGAGTACGACGCCTACCACTACGTCATGAACGATCCCATTCACGCCATGCTCCCCACGGTTCTCCGCGGTATGACGCTTTCTCTTTACGATGAGTCTACCCGCGTTCACCCGCACGACGGGCGTTGTACCCGTCAGCGTCTACGCTTTCACGTCGAGGGCATCGGCGACCCGGACACCCACCGTTTCTGGGTCATCCTCAAATATCCGCTCTCGGATATCCGAAAGCTGGTTTTAGGTTTATCCACCTTCATATGCCAACTACATAGCACACACACCGAAGCGAAAATGGCGTACGAATAGCACTACGCGACTTGGGGTTTCATAAATCCGCGTTGGTAAACACAGTTTTTTCAAATCGGGAAAACATTTTTCCAGGAGCAAATGTGATTGGTTTCCGGAACAAGTAACTTTAGGTATAGTTTTTTTTTGAGAAACAATGCCTTTTCCCGGAGCAAATTTGTTTTGTTCTGGAAACAATTCGAAACGTTGCTTCTTTCCGAAGCAAAGATGTCTTGTTCCGGAAAACAATTCGAAGAGATACATCTCGCACATGCATCATATGTTAATCACACGATGATGTACCGCATTCCACAAGTCTCGCAGGCCCCGTCGCGCCGCGATAAGTGTCGTGTTTATCGCGGTCTGGGTGATCCTGGATGCCTCTAATATATGGTGTCATATCAATACATGTGTATTCGATGTGGTGGCATTTTTAGAGTGATATAATGATAGTAGTGTCATGATAGATGGCTTGTCCCGACCTCGTCGCATCATATGGTGCGACGGCCCAACGTAGCGTGCTCACATAGGCCAACTGTGGGGATATGTAAGGCCTCATGAAGCACATAATCGGCCCTATTGTGGATGTGATGTAGGCCAAACCACGGTCGATGTGGGCGTGATGTGGGGATCGGCCGAACCAATCCTAGTTATGATATGTAAGGCATACGGTTTGCATGCATGGCACATTATGGGGCGCGGGCGGGGCAAACAAGGTGGCAATGGCAATTTACGGACGCGACATGGTATGGCACTGAGATTGATGTGTGCGTATTGCAATGTACGCAGCATGAAACTGTGGTGACGAGGCACACTCAATTTCAGTATATAATTCCGCAATATACAATAGGTCTCTGGCCGTATCTGCAATATGTACCAATACTGCAATATGATACCAACACCGATGCTAACACGTATACATTATGCTGCACTGTCTTGGTAGTCGGGTGTACATGTGCACGCTATATTAAAAAAATATCCTGAGCGGCACTTTGGCTTGCAAGTTAGCTTACACACAAGTGATGAAATTGATAGATTATATGCATATGCTATCCTCGAATTAAAATGTTTCATGCCGCAGATGATCTCAAATTTGTTCATGTTTCATCGGTCTTGAAAGCACTCACACAAACTGTTGATGCGTAAGTCTGTCCTGAATGTGGCTGCACCTTAACGAATCTGCGCAGCTGCTTTACACAAACACCGCGAGACAATCGACACTCAGACCTGGCCTTCAAACACTTCAAAAGTGGACTCAGATACAACATGCAGAGACGGCTAAAGGCCGAACACTGTCATTACTCAGGGTCCCCATCCACTCGGTGTCCATCACAGCATTGCCACTGTGCATTACTGAGTATATGCTTCCTAGGGGGCCTATCATTACTACTATGCATGCACGGACATTTAATCGTTCTGGAATCTGTATGCTTCAGAGCAGCATCGAGCATCACAAAAAATCATGGTATCCCGCCCGTTCGCCCTGAGGCAAACCACACAGCGAGCCAGCATGCTGCTAGATGAATAATGTAATGCATTGGCATCTTTCGCACTTAAGAAGTTCCAATAGAGCGGACTCGGCAGATGATACTGATTATTTCCCACTATGATCTTTAGTTGATTTGGACATGCCTCAGGGTGCTTTCGAGCTATCCATTGGCTCACAGCCGTGGATCACTGCTTCACTGGCGCATAGCAGCAAAGGGGAATGCGTCCTGAACATTCAATGGAATGGAAAATGCAAATGAAAAAAATGACTATAAAGGTGGGGGTGGGCGTACCCGATAGGTAACCATCAACCTGCAGCGCAGTAAAAGGTGGGATGGGCAAATGCAACTGGATCCCCGTGGTCGCCGTCTTGACATCGACACTGCATAAAACAAATCTGAAAGTTACAAAAAGGGTTTTCAATGATTATAGGAAAAGAAATCAAGCATGCCCCCCCTACTCCCTCGCATCTGCCCTTGTGCCTGCCCCTCCCTATCCTCCACCACACGCACGGGTCGGCGGGCCACACTACTTACATCCTGTCGCCGCGCATCCCCCGCCCCGTGTCCGCACACCCCCACCCTTCCCCCTCAGTCCCTCGTCTCAGCCATCCATGTCCGTGCATATCGTGCGTGATACACCCGCGCTCGCCCTCTGTTCACGACCTTGCACATGCACGCCCGCGCCCGCATGCCTCTGTCTCACCGAATTCAACCCATGCCACCTCGCATCACCCTGCCCTAATGTGTCGGGGCGTGTGCTGCCATACAGTATCTCCCCTCGCACCTTGCTGTCTCCCTCCCACCACCCATCCCTCCCTACAGCACACACGCTCCGCCTGCCTGCCTGGCTCACTATCATGTCCGCCGCCTGCATCCCCGCCCGCCTGCCGTTCACATCAGGCATGGACCCCCTACTCCCTCGCATCTGCCCTTGTGCCTGCCCCTACCTATCCCCCACCACGCGCACGGGTCGGTGGGCCACACTACTTACATACTGTCGCCGCGCATCCCCCGCCCCGTGTCCGCACACCCCCACCCTTCCCCCTCAGTCCCTCGTCTCAGCCATCCATGTCCGCGCATATCGTGCGTGATGCGCCCGCGCTCGCCCTCTGTTCACGACCTTGCACATGCACGCCCGCGCCCGCATGCCTCTGTCTCACCGAATTCAACCCATGCCACCTCGCATCACCCTGCCCTAATGTGTCGGGGCGTGTGCTGCCATGCAGTATCTCCCCTCGCACCCCGCTGTCTCCCTCCCACCACCCATCCCTCCCTACAGCACACACGCTCCGCCTGCCTGCCTGGCTCACTATCATGTCCGCCTGCATCCCCGCCCGTCTGCCGTTCACATCAAGCATGGACCCCCTACTCCCTCGCATCTGCCCTTGTGCCTGCCCCTCCCTATCCTCCACCACGCGCACGGGTCGGCGGGCCACACTACTTACATCCTGTCGCCGCGCATCCCCCGCCCCGTGTCCGCACACCCCCACCCTTCCCCCTCAGTCCCTCGTCTCAGCCATCCATGTCCGTGCATATCGTGCGTGATACACCCGCGCTCGCCCTCTGTTCACGACCTTGCACATGCACGCCCGCGCCCGCATGCCTCTGTCTCACCGAATTCAACCCATGCCACCTCTCATCACCCTGCCCTAATGTGCCGGGGCGCGTGCTGCCATACAGCATCTTCCCTTGCACCCCGCTGTCTCCCTCCCACCACCCATCCCTCCCTACAGCACACACGCTCCACCTGCCTGCCTGGCTCACTAGCATGTCCGCCTGCATCCCCGCCCGCCTGCCGTGCACAATCATCAAGCATGGACCCCCTACTCCCTCGCATCTGCCCTTGTGCCTGCCACTCCCTCCTATCCCCCACCACGCGCACGGGTCGGCGGGCCACACTACTTACGGCCTGTCGCCGCGCATCCCCCGCCCCGTGTCCGCACACCCCCACCCTTCCCCCTCAGTCCCTCGTCTCAGCCATCCATGTCCGTGCATATCGTGCGTGATGCGCCCGCGCTCGCCCTCTGTTCACGACCTTGCACATGCACGCCCGCGCCCGCATGCTTCTGTCTCACCAAATTCAGACCAGGCAACCTCTCATCACCCTGCCCTAATGCGCCGGGGCGCTTGCTGCCATACAGCATCTCCCCTTGCACCCCGCTGTCTCCCTCCCACCACCCATCCCTCCCAACAGCACACACGCTCCACCTGCCTGCCTGGCTCACTAGCATGTCCGCCTGCATCCCCGCCCGCCTGCCGTGCACATCAAGCATGGACCCC
>LGRX02027556.1:0-10200 GCA_001247695.2 Cymbomonas tetramitiformis | reverse complement strand
CCTACCGCCCACGCCGCCCTCGTCGCAGCAGCTTCCCTCGGATATTCTCAAACTTTTTTTTTTCATCTCGTCTCAGCATGGATTCTCTGAAACAACCATGCCTCGTCCCCGGGAGCTCGCTGCCACGCCTCCCAGCCCCCCTCCCGCACCGCCCTCGCCCTCTGACCCGCCACACCCCCTTATTGGAATCTGCAAGTGCTGCTGATCAGTTTGGTGTAAAGCATGACTATCTAGACCTTGTACAGTAGTCAGGATGCTCAAACCCTGAAGAAACCCTAAAGAAACACTGTGGAACCCTTAGATCTAGATCTGTAGATCTGCTGAACTAATCGTGGCCGTCAGATCACTGATGACCATCGGGAAGTGCGTAATGACTCCATCTGTAGTAGTCAGGAGTGTCACTGCGGTCGGTATGAACACGACAGTGACACGTAGGAGTCTGTTTCGTGAACTTTCACATAAGATCGCCTAATCGCCCAATCAGTAATGATGGCGCGCAAATGTTCGTGTCGTTTCGAGCTACGAACTGATATATCTTTTGATAATGAAAGTTTACGCTTGCTTTTGTGTAACCGAAACTCTCGAATTCCTACAGGTTTTGGGCCCACTTACTACACAGTAAGTGTTAACCTACGGTTGTATCACGCAATTTTTTCGCTGCGCGTTTTTCGGAAATGAGTATGAGACAAGACAAAGCCAAGCTTGCGGGGCGGACCCCACCAGGACTGGGTGTGGAATCTACTTACGGCGATATCTCGGAAGTGATGTCGGAAGGTGGAACTTCAGTTGGGGAGGACTCTGCGGCGTTGACAGCTCTTATCGATGAGCGACAACAACAGCTCTCTGCGCAGCAAGACGCGCGTATAAATGAGCTTATGAAGATGGTTCAGGTCCTGGCACAGACCCAGTTCGCTGCGAATCAAAATGTGGGGACGGGAGAAGCTGTTGCGTCTCCTGAGGCCGCGAAATCTGGTATGTCTAGTTCTGGTATGCACTCTCGCGTTGCGGGTGGTACTGCGAGCGTACCTTTGCCTCCTCTGGCGGAAATGTTGAAGAGTTTCAAGTCTGATCAGCTTTATTCTGGTCAGGACGCAGAAAATGACAGCAAGTGGCTGGAATTCCGCGGTAAAATTGTGCCATGTTTGCGTCACCGGGCGCTGGCGCTGCTCTTATCTGACGCGCGCGACTTGGAGGACATCAAGAACGACGAGCACTTCTCTGTGGCAGCGAATCAGTTGTTTCACGACTTTCTGTCGGCCGTTACTTCCAAGACGGCGAATGCGGTGGTGCAGACGTACAGTGAGGAGGCGAATGGTATATTGGCCTGGCGGCAGTTAGTTAAAATGCGTCGGAGCACGGGCCCTGCGTACTTTGTGAGGCAGGTCCAGGCTCTGCTTGATGACACGAAGAAGTTTGCATCGCTTGCTAACCCACTGCCGTTCTTTCTGAGTGCGCGGCAACTTCTCGACAGGGTGAAGGAATATGCGTGCACGAGCGAATTCCTGCCTACCGGTGAGAAATTTCATGTTGCCAGCCTGGAGGCGGTCTTTGTGGCTATGGTGCTGAAGTTCTTGAACCCGGCGTATGTTGTGGTACGTTCTATGTACTCCAAGAACAAGATACCGTCGTTCCAGGAGCTGAGTGACGCGGTGTGTGACCACTTCGACAACGTTATAGCTACTTCAGCGGCAGCTACGGAGACGGGTGCTGGAATCGTGGAGGACAGGCGCAAGCAGGAGGAGCAGAAACGTACTGTGATGCTCAAGAAGGTTCCGTGCCCCATATGTCATATGACTGGGCACTCGTCCAAGGAGTGTTTTGTGACTAACGAGGGCAAGCGGGAGGAGTTCCTCAAGAAGAATCCCAAGAGGAGGGACGCGATAATGAAGAGGGTCCAGGACTACCAGAAGCATGGGAAGCTACCCAATCGTGCGGCTGCTGTCACTGAAGCTCAGCAGGACCCTGGTGTGGATGCTTCTGGGGAGGCTCTGTATGCAATCTGTGAGCTGGACAGTGTGGTTACCTGTTTCTCTGAGGACATGCCCCAGTTTATCTCTGGTTACATTGGGGAAGACTATGCTGGTGTCTCCCTGTACAACTACTATGCAGTTCTGGGTGGACTTACATCTTCTGAGAATTCTTTCCCAGTTGGAGAAGAGGGCCAATCTGTGAGTGGTGTCTGTCGGTGGAGGTCTGATGCTTCTGTGAGAGGGCACTCTGCATTGAAGAAGCATGGTAAGAGGTCACACCCTTATGTGCCCAACAAGCATCGGTTCTTGTTGAACAAGCACAAGTACTTTCCGGTGGCTCCAGTGTACGACTCGTTTGTGTACATTGACACTCTGTGCACGGCCCTCCCTGGGAGGAAGCTTGAGCCTACCCAAGCCCTGTGGGAAGCAGGGAGGGAGCAGCATCTTGGGACTGGATATCAGATATCCCCCAGGCAGCCATGGTACACCACGGATGTCCAAGGTGTGCATAGCATGTTCATGGGTGGCTCTGTGGAAGTGTCGGACAGGGCATTGAAGGTGCTGGAGGATCATCACTTTCCTGCTGTTGGCAGAGTGGTGTGCCAAGTGGAGATGGAGTGTGCCAAGCACCTTGTGGCGGAGCAGCACGGTCTACTGCAGCGACTGATTGAGAAGGAGCCGGTCATGGTGCGAGGGTCCTTTGAGAAGTTGCAGTCATGGGTGACCTTGCTCAGCATGGTCACTCGGGACACGGTGCAGGCGGTTGAGGACTTCTGGACCTTGCTGGGATATGGTTATGAGGATGATTGGGACTTTGACTCCTCGTCTGGTGGCAGTGACGGTTCAGATCACAGTGGCTATGACTCTGAAGGCTCTTCTCATCGTGGTGATGACTCTTCGGATCCAGAAGACCATACCTCTGGAACCACACCAGATGCCTATGTGGTGCATGGTGTTGAGCAGGTTTCCTTTCAACATGCCTTCTCTTCTCACCCATTGCCTGAGTATGTGCATGCACTGGGTGGCTCTGATGTCAGTTTCATGACACCTGCGAGGGTTGCTGCTCGCCATCATGCCTGTGCCTGTCACACACTATCTAGACTCGGATGTGTGCCTGGTTTCAGTGGTTCCTCTGACTCGGATGAGGAAGATTATGCGTCAGATACTGTGCCAGCTCTGGAGGATGCCTCTGACTCGGACGGGGAGGATGGTGAGCACTCATGGCAGCCCTTTGAAGGAGGGGGTATCCCCTCTGATGATTGGGCATCTGGGCTGTTTTACCCTCATTGTGGCGGTGACTCTGGTAACTCCATCAGTGCTCTGGATGCAGCTTCTGACACTAGCTCGGATTATGATGGCTATGCTTCAGAGGATATGCCTGATCTGGTGGACGCTTCGGACTCGGACGAGGAGGACGAGGTGTGCATGTTGCAGCCCCTTGAAGGAGTGGGTGGCGTCCCCTCTGATGATTGGGCATCTGGATTGTTCTGTCCATCTCACAAGAGCCGCCTCTGTGCCAAGGGCGCTGACCCTGGTACTGGTGCTGATTGGTATGATGATGCGCCTGATCTGGAGGATGGCAGTGGCTCTGATGATGACGAGTCAGGTGACTTACCAGGGGGGCATCCTATATGCACCCCACTTGCCCTGTGTGTTGCATCGGCGCACAGCAGGACTGACACATTCACCGGCGACCTGCCATTGGCTGCAGGCGGTGGTCAAGTGGCCATGTTGGACAGTGGTGCCTCCAAGCACATATTCAACTCGAGGGCCAGCTTTGGGAGTGACTTTGATGCCACTTCACAGTCTACTTTCAGTGTGGTGCAGGCGGGCACTGTCTCATCGGAGGGCAGTGGCACGGTGACCTTTGCCAAGCTGGATGTGCTTACTGGGCGCGCTGTTGGGCTGCAATTCACTGGTGCACACTGTATCCCTGGGCAGCCTTTCAATTTGGTGTCAGTGGTGGCGCTTGAGGATGCTGGTTTCAGTGTTGACTTTGGGGCCAGGCGGATATCCAGTGAGGGGATAACATTCTCATTCTCCAGGGTTGGCAACCAATACATCATATATGAGGATCGGGTGGCTGGCGCTCTGGATGCATATGTAGCCTGTGCAGCATACCACGATGACTCTGACCGAGATAAGTCGGACTGGAAGTTTGAGGGGGCTGCAAAGCACATCGAGGAGCATGGGCCGTTCTCTCTGGAACTCTTTGCCTCTGATGACAACCACATCTTGGGCAGCTATTGCACCGCTGGTCGCTCTTGCTTTGACAGGGACTGGGCAGGTGAGGCGTGCTATGGCAACCCTCCCTATCAGCATGATATCATCCTGAAGTGCCTGCAGAAGGCACTCAGGGATTTTGATAGGGCACCTCAGTCCACCAGGTTTCTTTTGGTGTTACCCAAGTGGGAGACTGCAAGCTGGTGGCAGCTTACGTCGCAGTTTGCCATTGTTCATGAGTATCCTGCTGGGGAAACTATATTCTCGGCTCCACTGGATGCATGTTACAACGTGGAGCACCTCGAGATGTGTGGAGAAGACCGGGTGTGGGTCAGAGAGACCAAGTGGCCAGTGGTGGTACTGTACAAGGATGGGCATACAGCTATGAAGATTGACGCCAAGATGCTTGCACATCTTCGACTTGGACATGTTGGCGACATCACCATGCAGGACATGCTGGACGAGGGGGTCCCCATGGGCATCACGGCTGCGCAGTATGCCAAGAGCCTGGTGCTGCGCTGCTCGGAGAGGTGTGTCTCCTGCAGACTGACCAAGGCCATCAGACCTTCTATGAAGCCTACGGGCAGGGAGAGGGCTGCGGAGATTGGGTTGTTGGTGTGGTCTGACACCTGTGGGCCTTTCAGGCACAGTGCTGGTGGGTACAGGTGGTTTGTTCTCTTCTTGGATGATTGCACATCCTGGTTGTGTGTGTACTTCCTGAAGAGGAAGTCCGACTATCTGGGGGCGCTGGAGGAGTTCCTGGTCGAGGTCAAGAAGCACAGGAGCCGCATGGGCCTGGAGGAGAAGTACCACATGGTCCTGCACACTGACGGCGACTCGACTATGATTGCTGGGCAGACGCAGCAATACTGCAAGGAGAGAGGCATTGAGCAGCGGCATGGGTCACCATACCTCCACGAGAACCAGTCTCGGGTTGAGAGGTCCCACAGGACGGTGCAGGCCATGGCTCGGGCAATGCTGGTGACCTCTGGCTTTGGTGTGGAGGTATGGCCGCTATCTGTTCGGCACACCGTGTACACCTTGAACAGGACCTTCCAGCGACCTCTGCACAAGCAGTCCCCCTACTTCATACTGTATGGGAAACACTATGACCTCTCCCTTCTTCGGGTATTTGGCTGTCTGGCGTATGCCTTTGTGGACCCGGACAGCAGGGAGCATAAGCTCAGTGACCGAGCGAAGCAGCTCAGGTACGTTGGTCACTCTGAGGTCTCCTCGGCCTACTTACTGTATGATCCCGAGTCCGGCAAGATCGTCAAGTCTGGTATGGTGAGGTTCCATGAGGCTGTCGACAAGCTGGGCAAGGTGGTCACCACGTGGGATCCTTCAGCAGTGGCCCCACTGAGTACCAACTTCATGGTGACGGTGCTGGATGCGGAATATCATGAGGCCCTTCCCAGTGGTTTGGGAGATGATGTTCTTGGCATTGGTGCCTATTTACCTGATGAGAGCGACGAGATCTTGGCAGTGCTGAAGGTGCAGGCTGGCGATATGGTATGCTGGGTGAGCCTCAGAGACTATCTAGATGGCCAGCCCAAGCATATGGGTGCTGTGCGCTCGGCTATGCAACATGGTGACCTCAATGTCGACTACCCACTGTTCACTGAAGTCATGGCAGATGCTGGGAAGGAGGAGCTGGAGGCTGGGATCATATGCGCACGGGCTGTGGGACCCAGCTCATTCCCATACTGTGTGATGCTGCTCACAAACTTCACGCACATCGATCTGCCATTGGGTAAGGTACATTTCTCTCCTGAGCACACATGCTTGGCAGCAGCTGTGAAGGCGTGTGCTGGAGGATCAGTGGATGTGCTGCCACCAGGGGTGACTGAGCCGAAGGGGGTCAAGCAAGCTATGGGGGCGCCAGATGCTAATGAGTGGATGGAGGCGATTCAGACAGAGCTGGAGGCCCTGGTTACGGTCAAGCGAGCTCTCGAGATGATGGACAAGGAGGATGTGCCCCCTGGGGTTCACCTGTTGGACATGGCTCTGGTGTTGAAGGTCAAGCTGGACAAGCATAGGCAGTTGCAGAAGCGCAAAGCGAGGGTGTGCGTGAGGGGCAACAAGCAGGAGTATGGTGTCGACTATTTCGACACCTTTGCCCCGTGCACTCAGTTGTCTTCGGTGAGACTGGTTATCATTCTGGCGCTGAACCTTTCCCTGCAGGTGTATCACATGGATGTGGAGACAGCCTTCCTGAACTCGACCCTCGAGGAGGATCTATATGTCCAGCTCCCTAGGGGGCTGGAGTACCAAGGGAGGACGTGTGCCAAGCTCCTCAAGGCGGTGTATGGCTTGAAGCAAGCGGGCAAAGAGTGGTTTGAGACCAGCGATGCTTTCATCATGGCCTACGACAAAAGGATGAGGCGCAGTGATGTTGAACCCTGTCTGTATTTCATCAGGGACTCTGACATCACAGTCATTATTCTGGCATATGTTGATGACTACATTGTGGCCACTGACAGTAGCACGTGGTATGACAGCTTCGTGGCAGCCTTCAACTCCCAGTATGCCTGCAAGGACTTGGGTGTTCTGGACCTTGTGATGGGTATTGGTGTGCGCTGGGGCCCTGGGGTGGCATATCTATCCCAATCTGGGTACATATCCCAGATGGTTGACACCTATGGACTCAAGGATGCCAAGCCTGCTAGTCTGCCCATGTCCCCAGGATGCTCTCTTACCCCATCTGATGGCAAGGATACCACCATCCCCTTCAGGGGGCTGCTTGGGCAACTGCAGTGGATTGCAAGGTGCTCACGCCCTGACATCATGGCTGCTGTATCTGCTCTATCCAGGTTCTGTGCGTCCTATGGCCCAGAGCACTTTGTGGCACTGAAGCAGGTTGTCAGATACCTCAAGGGCACCATGGGCTACGAGCTGGTGCTACGAGCAACCTCTTCAGTGCCAAGGGGGCTGGGTCTGGCATGTGGAGCACTACCGATGTGCATATACACTGATGCTGACTATGCTGGCTGCAAGACAACGAGAAAGTCCACATCTGGCATTGCTGTCTACCTGTGTGGGAGCTTGCTCATCTTCTCCTCGATCATGCAGAGATGTGTATCGCTGTCGACTACCGAGGCTGAGATCATTGCCATGTCTGAAGGGGCTCGGGAGATCAAGTACATCATGAACGTGCTGAATGACTTGGTGGACATCCGCAACCCGGTGCCTATGTACTGTGACAATCAAGGGGCCATTCATTTGGCCTCCGATTATGTCAACAACAACAGATCCAAGCACATTGAGGTCAGGAATATGTACATCCGAGAATTGGTGAAGTCCGACACAGCGGAAGTAGGATAATCAACTTCTACTAACTTCATATATCTAGTAGAAAGTGTACGAACACACACTCATACACACACACACTGTTGATTGATTTAAACTGATAAGAGTGTTTGTTCGTTACACACAGTGCTTATATCACATAGCACTGTTCAAGTGCTCACTGTTACTCAGTCATAGCTACTTCTATACTCGTACTAGTACTCTTGTGTTCTTGTGACAGATACTGTATCCATTTTGAATTGATCTTCTGTCTCTTGTAATCTCATTGTCATCATTGTTCTGTTCACCTTTACACATAGTACTGTACTCTGTCATACTGTTATACTGTCATACTGTCATACTGTCATACTGTCATACAGTCATTGAATTTGTCTTTTGAGCTCTCTGTCTTTAACACTGTCTCAGAGTCCACAGTTTTCCTACTCCTCCTTACTCATGCTCTTCGAAAATATCTCAATACCACAGCACTGAGTACCTGAAAACGGTCCAAAGCTAGACTTTTGGTAAAGAAGTCTGCCAAATTCTCCTTCGTAGGCACTTTTGCAATAACAACTCTGCCCAGCTCTACCAACTTTGCCACATATCGATTTCTCACTGCCACGTGACGTGTCGCTGCATTGTTCAGAACATTCTCTGCCTGTGCCACCGAAGCATGATTATCTCCATGAATTGTGACAGGTTGCTTGACAGGCGAAAATTCTGCCAACAGATTGACAACATACTCTACGTCCCGTGCACATTCTGACAGCGCTATCAATTCTGCCTCTGCTGTGCTCACTGCAACTGTCTTCTGCAACTTTGACAAATACATGACAGTGCTCCCATTCAGACGCACCAATGAACCTGTAACAGAGCGCCTGGTCACTTTATCTGCAGCATGGTCCGCGTCTGTATAAGCTGTCACTATCAACTCAGCAGTCAGTGAAGCTGGCGAACTGCACTGCAAAGTCAAGCAAACATGAACAGTTCCTTTCAAATATCTCAGCACACGTTTCAAATGCTGCCAATGCTCTTGCCCATAGCAGTGAGAGAACCTGGCCAAATAACAGACTGCTGTCAGAATATCAGGCCGTGAGCAACGTGCCAGCCACATCAGTTCCATCACCAGGTTGATATAAGGAAGCTTCTCCAACTTCTCCTCCGAGTCCACAAGCAACAAAGACAGTCTGGGCTCCATAGGTGTCAAACACGGATTGCAGTCCTGCATAGAATACCTCTCCAGCATACGCTGTATCAGCCCAACCTGACTGATTTGACACTCCCTGACAAGACCATAGTCACTGAAAGTCATACTCATGCCCAGCAACTCCACCAACGGGCCCTTGTCCTTACTCGGATACTTCTCGCTGAATGCTCTGAAGAATTCCACCTTCCACTCCACTGATGAAGTGAACACAGTGTAGTCGTCCACGTGTACGTACACAAACACCACCAGTGTACCATGCTGCCAGATGTAAAAGAGACACGGGTCAATGTTGGACACCCGGAGCCTGCTGTCATAAGCCAGCAGAAAGTTCTTGCTCGTCTTGTACCAAATGCGTGGTGCCTGTTTCAAGCCGTACACACTCTTCTGCAAAATTCCATACAGTACTCCCCGTACTGTCCGTGCATTAGGCCAGCTGACATACATAGGAGTATCCACGTCCAGCTCGCCGTTCAAAAAGCAGGTGATGACGTCCAGAGCAAACACCAATAGTCCCAACACCAGACTGAGCTGAATAAGAATTCTCAACGTTGACAACTGTGTACACGGGGCATACACGTCCTCATAGTGCACCCCATGCTGCTGACCATTACCACACACCACCCATCTGGTCTTCCTCTCAGTCACCTCTCCAGCAGAGTCCAGCTTCACTTTGTACACAGCTGTCATGCGCATTACCTTCTCACCAGCCGGTACCGACTCCACCGGCTCGATTGCCTTCTTCACGTCAATAAGAGCACACTCCTCCTTGTGATCTGACTCCTGCCACTGCACTGCGTCAGGTCCCTTCAACAACTGAACCCATCCTTTCGGCTCGGTCACCCCAACTGGCAACCCCGTCAATTTCTCCTCACGAGCTGCCAAAGCAACATGACGATTCTCAAACCTCACTCGAGCCTCACACACATCAACTGCCGAGCCACTCACTCCAGCATGACGTTCCAATATCACCTGATACGGCAACACGTGATCCTCTCGTGCCGTAGCACACACCACTGCTGCCTCCCATTCACCTCCTCCTGACTGCTGCAATACCACCTTCTCAAACAAAGGATAGAATGAGTTCACTGACAACTTCACACGAAACTCAAACAGCAGCTCAAGATGCTCCACCCGTGCTTCCAGAAACACACTCACCGGTGTCCAAAATGTTCTTCCACCAGCACTTTTCAACTTCACTACACCAGTGAACTCATCACCCTTTGGCTCCACATAGGCACGCAGTTCCAGTATCACTGTCGCTGTACCCCCAAACGCTGTAACGAAGTTTCCATCCAGAGCCTCGCAGGCGTACAACGATCTCAACGGTGTCAGCATAGAGGGATCCCAAGACATCACCAGCTTTCCATACAGATCGACGCGCTCGTCAAACCGGACCATACCACTTCTGACCACCTTCTCCTTGTCCTGGCTGTATAGCAGATAAGCCGTAGATCGCTCTTCGTGTCCCACGTAGATCAAGGGAGTAGCCCGATCAGCCAGTTTGGAACGCAA
>LGRX02027555.1:0-10823 GCA_001247695.2 Cymbomonas tetramitiformis | reverse complement strand
AACTTCTACTAACTTCATATATCTAGTAGAAAGTGTACGAACACACACTCATACACACACACACTGTTGATTGATTTAAACTGATAAGAGTGTTTGTTCGTTACACACAGTGCTTATATCACATAGCACTGTTCAAGTGCTCACTGTTACTCAGTCATAGCTACTTCTATACTCGTACTAGTACTCTTGTGTTCTGTGACAGATACTGTATACTTTTGAATTGATCTTCTGTCTCTTGTAATCTCATTGTCATCATTGTTCTGTTCACCTTTACACACAGTACTGTACTCTGTCATACTGTCATACAGTCATACTGTCATACAGTCATACTGTCATTGAATTTGTACTTTTGAGCTCTCTGTCTTTAACACTGTCTCAGAGTCTACAGTTTTCCTACTCCTCCTTACTCATGCTCTTCGAAAATATCTCAATACCACAGCACTGAGTATCTGAAAACGGTCCAAAGCTAGACTTTTGGTAAAGAAGTCTGCCAAATTCTCCTTCGTAGGCACTTTTGCAATAACAACTCTGCCCAGCTCTACCAACTTTGCCACATATCGATTTCTCACTGCCACGTGACGTGTCGCTGCATTGTTCAGAACATTCTCTGCCTGTGCCACCGAAGCATGATTATCTCCATGAATTGTGACAGGTTGCTTGACAGGCGAAAATTCTGCCAACAGATTGACAACATACTCTACGTCCCGTGCACATTCTGACAGCGCTATCAATTCTGCCTCTGCTGTGCTCACTGCAACTGTCTTCTGCAACTTTGACGAATACATGACAGTGCTCCCATTCAGACGCACCAATGAACCTGTAACAGAGCGCCTGGTCACTTTATCTGCAGCATGGTCCGCGTCTGTATAAGCTGTCACTATCAACTCAGCAGTCAGTGAAGCTGGCGAACTGCACTGCAAAGTCAAGCAAACATGAACAGTTCCTTTCAAATATCTCAGCACACGTTTCAAATGCTGCCAATGCTCTTGCCCATAGCAGTGAGAGAACCTGGCCAAATAACAGACTGCTGTCAGAATATCAGGCCGTGAGCAACGTGCCAGCCACATCAGTTCCATCACCAGGTTGATATAAGGAAGCTTCTCCAACTTCTCCTCCGAGTCCACAGGCAACAAAGACAGTCTGGGCTCCATAGGTGTCAAACACGGATTGCAGTCCTGCATAGAATACCTCTCCAGCATACGCTGTATCAGCCCAACCTGACTGATTTGACACTCCCTGACAAGACCATAGTCACTGAAAGTCATACTCATGCCCAGCAACTCCACCAACGGGCCCTTGTCCTTACTCGGATACTTCTCACTGAATGCTCTGAAGAATTCCACCTTCCACTCCACTGATGAAGTGAACACAGTGTAGTCGTCCACATGTACGTACACAAACACCACCAGTGTACCATGCTGCCAGATGTAAAAGAGACACGGGTCAATGTTGGACACCCGGAGCCTGCTGTCATAAGCCAGCAGAAAGTTCTTGCTCGTCTTGTACCAAATGCGTGGTGCCTGTTTCAAGCCGTACACACTCTTCTGCAAAATTCCATACAGTACTCCCCGTACTGTCCGTGCATTAGGCCAGCTGACATACATAGGAGTATCCACGTCCAGCTCGCCGTTCAAAAAGCAGGTGATGACGTCCAGAGCAAACGCCGATAGTCCCAACACCAGACTGAGCTGAATAAGAATTCTCAACGTTGACAACTGTGTACACGGGGCATACACGTCCTCATAGTGCACCCCATGCTGCTGACCATTACCACACACCACCCATCTGGTCTTCCTCTCAGTCACCTCTCCAGCAGAGTCCAGCTTCGCTTTGTACACAGCTGTCATGCGCATTACCTTCTCACCAGCCGGTACCGACTCCACCGGCTCGATTGCCTTCTTCACGTCAATAAGAGCACACTCCTCCTTGTGATCTGACTCCTGCCACTGCACTGCGTCAGGTCCCTTCAACAACTGAACCCATCCTTTCGGCTCGGTCACTCCAACTGGCAACCCCGTCAATTTCTCCTCACGAGCTGCCAAAGCAACATGACGATTCTCAAACCTCACTCGAGCCTCACACACATCAACTGCCGAGCCACTCACTCCAGCATGACGTTCCAATATCACCTGATACGGCAACACGTGATCCTCTCGTGCCGTAGCACACACCACTGCTGCCTCCCATTCACCTCCTCCTGACTGCTGCAATACCACCTTCTCAAACAAAGGATAGAATGAGTTCACTGACAACTTCACACGAAACTCAAACAGCAGCTCAAGATGCTCCACCCGTGCTTCCAGAAACACACTCACCGGTGTCCAAAATGTTCTTCCACCAGCACTTTTCAACTTCACTACACCAGTGAACTCATCACCCTTTGGCTCCACATAGGCACGCAGTTCCAGTATCACTGTCGCTGTACCCCCAAACGCTGTAACGAAGTTTCCATCCAGAGCCTCGCAGTCGTACAACGATCTCAACGGTGTCAGCATAGAGGGATCCCAAGACATCACCAGCTTTCCATACAGATCGACACGCTCGTCGAACCGGACCATACCACTTCTGACCACCTTCTCCTTGTCCTGGCTGTATAGCAGATAAGCCGTAGATCGCTCTTCGTGTCCCACGTAGATCAAGGGAGTAGCCCGATCAGCCAGTTTGGAACGCAAGCTCGCGTCGATGAAAGCGTACGCACGACAACCAAACACTCGTAGCACAGACAGATCGTACTTCTGGTTCAGCACCTGCAAGCTGGACTGCATACCCAGCCCAGCCTTGCAAAGTCGATTGATAAGGTACACAGCGTGCCTCATAGCCAAAGGCCACATAGTCGCGGGCAAACCAGCAGTCGCCAACATAGCCCTCGCCTTCGTCTGCAAAAACTTGTTCATCGTCTCCGCCCTGGCATTGTTCTCGTGCAAGTACGGTGACGTCGTCCTCTGCACAATAGCATTGTCCTCACAGTACTTCTTGGTCTTTCCAGACACGATGGTAGAGTCATTGTCAGAGTGCAACACCAGCACGTCCAAGTCGTACACCACCTGCTCAACACGAGTCTCCTCCTCAAGGAACACTCGCCCAGTCGCCCTCACCATTTTGCGATAGTCCTCCAGAGCGTCGACATACTCCAGCTTCTGTTTCCATACATAGAAGTGACACACGTCTGAAAAGTCATCCACGTGAATGGTATACCCACGATAACCTTTTGTAGATGTCACGAACGGTCCACCATGGTCAGTGAACGTCAGCTGCCCCATCTTGACGGACACCTCCCTCTTGTCCACCACCTTTCGTACAGACTTCGGGACCCTTCCCCTATCTGTCGTCTGTGATGGCCTCTTCGGCGCCGCCACCTGGCACGCCATACAGTTCACCGAACAGCTCAGTACATTGCTGTTCCTCAATTCCTCAGAGTTGACCCCAAGGTCCAACCCCTGAAGGTCCATGACCTCCACATACTTGTCACAAGCATGACCAAGCCTGAGATGTGCAACAACCTTCACGTCCACCCTCGGGACCACATACTGATCAAGATACAGCACAACCACTGGCCACGGAGTCCCCTGGATAAACACACGACCAGGCTCGGACTCCTCCAGCTCAGACACGTTATAGCACTGATCCGTTCTCGCTGAGAATATCACGCTGCCCTTCGAGTATACGTGCAACTCCTCAAACTTCGTCGTCAGACTCCACCACGCAGCATTTGGCTTGTACGGCACCACAAGCATAAACTTCGTGTTCACGGGGTCCTTAGGAAAGTCCATGAGTATCTTGGTCAGCAGTCTCTCAATGAACATATCGTCGTACGGTGGATTACCCCAGAAGCTTCGTCCCGTCAGACAATGAAGAAACACCGAGTTCACCAACGAGTAGTACTCGCTCACCTGCCGATTGTGCTCGTCAGCACACATATCCAGATGAAAGGGCCCCTTCTCAATGTTCCACCTCTGGAACTCGGTGAACTTCCAGTTGCATTTGTCCCTCACCGGACTACTCTTCTTCTTGCCGCACTCCACCCCCGGCAGCGCAGCCTCCTGTACGACAACCTCAGGTAAAACATACACGTTCCCCTTTCTGCAGACGTCGTACTCGAACAGATTCTTCTTGTCCTTCAGTACACGGTCCCCAAACTGTGCATACAGACCGTACTTGTCCTCCAGGCTCACCGCGGATACCAGATTGAAGGGGGACTCAGGCACATACTGCGCCTCCACCAGCAGCACGTCAGCCTTCTTCGTCACCCGATTCCACAAGGTAATATACCCACGGCCTCCCCCACGAGACGTCGTCACCTCTCCAGCCATGACCTTGAACGCCACCGCTGATGACGCGTTCACCTGAGCGCCCTCAAACATAGACAGGTCATTAAAAATAGACCTCGTGGCCATGCTATCAAAATACAGCTCTCTCTCAGAGTCTACCACAGTTGCTGCACACAGGTCTTCCTCATGCACCGAGTCCTCATAGTACTCATTCTGCACCAGTGCGTCATTCTCCTTGTCTCTGTCGTACACACCGTACACCCAGGTGTCCTCCAATACCTCACCAGTGTATACTACCTTCTGGTTTGCCACTGTAGCGACCACCGGACAGGCAACATGAACTTCTTCATGATTCTCCAAGCTCCACAGCTCCTCCGCAGAAACTTCCGTACGACGCGACCTCGCTGAACTCGATGAAGGTCCATTCTCCACCGTCGCTGCTACCGCGTCAGGTGACTTCTTCGCCGCGATTTTCTTCAGCCTCCGCGCATAGTTCTCACGAACCCCTTTCTCCTTAGCAGGATTGAGCTTGATGAACTCCTCCATACCTGCCGGGTTGCTTATCCAGCACTTCTCTGCAGAGTGTACACCAGAGCACGTAGGACATATCAATTTCTTCCCGTCATTGAACCTCTTCTCCTCGCTCTGCCTCCTTCTGTCCGCAACCAGTGCTCTTGCCACTGCAACAGTCTCCTCGTCCACAGTAGCTCCCACAATACTCGATGAATGAACCGCCGATTGCTGTACGACATTCACATAAAAATACTCAGACCTCTGCATAAGCATATCAAACGAAGGACGTCGTTCCTTACTGATATCCGCAACCACCTGCGAATACTCTATAGGCATAGCCGCAACAGCCAGAGCAGTCACCAGCACCTCGACAGTTGTCGGGTCAAGCTTCGCACCCCCATAGTTGGCCACTGAGCACATAACGTCACCAAAATATCCCAACTGCTTCACCGGGTCCTCATTGGCGTTCACCGACAGCTTGCATAGCTTCTTCATTGAGCCCGCGAGTTGACCAAACAGCTGCGGCTCCACTTTGCACTTCAGCTTCCTGAACGCCTTCAACCCGTCATTACCACAGCGTCGTACAACGTCAAAGGCGTCCCCAGCTGTCACCTGCTTCAAAATAGCTGACAAAATTGTACTGGCCATACTCGCAGAACCAGGCACAGTAATATAACTGCCGCTGTCGTCAAAGACCTCTTCAAAAACGTCCTCGTCCTCTGCCTGTAACGCATGCTTGTCTTCTGCCCGTGATGAAGGCTTCTCCTCTGCAGCTGTGTTGCCATATCCTCTCGATTTAGGCATAAACAAGTTCAGTCCTTTGATATCTGCAATATCTGACACTTGATAGTCGCACACTAGTTCTAGCAGCTCAGGATAAAACGTGACTGCTGACTCTAACTGTGTCTTAAATTGTACCCAGGACTCATACTGATTCCTCTCTGTACCCGTGTACTTCGTCGTACCCAACAACTTCACAACGCACTGAACTGTCTTCTGTGCGTTGGCAGTGCTCATTGCACCCGACGCAGCTTCTTCATTCTCTGTCGATTTCCCAGACTCCTTCTTCTCTGAAATCAAAGCATGAATTGTCGCTTCCATTGATTTCATAAAACTAGCCTGCTGCTCTACCAATTCCTGAAGCTGCGATTCCCGCGTAGGATACTTTCCTTTCCCCGCGTCCGCCATGACGGCTGTATCTACACTATCAGACCTATATCAGGCCCATAACCTAGGATAATCAACTTCTACTAACTTCATATATCTAGTAGAAAGTGTACGAACACACACTCATACACACACACACTGTTGATTGATTTAAACTGATAAGAGTGTTTGTTCGTTACACACAGTGCTTATATCACATAGCACTGTTCAAGTGCTCACTGTTACTCAGTCATAGCTACTTCTATACTCGTACTAGTACTCTTGTGTTCTGTGACAGATACTGTATACTTTTGAATTGATCTTCTGTCTCTTGTAATCTCATTGTCATCATTGTTCTGTTCACCTTTACACACAGTACTGTACTCTGTCATACTGTCATACAGTCATACTGTCATACAGTCATACTGTCATTGAATTTGTACTTTTGAGCTCTCTGTCTTTAACACTGTCTCAGAGTCTACAGTTTTCCTACTCCTGCCATGGCCTGAGCTGAATGCGCTCCTGCCATGGCCTGAGCTGAATGCACTCCTGCCATGGACTGAGCTGAATGCACTCCTGCCATGGCCTGAGCTGAATGCACTCCTGCCATGGCCTGAGCTGAATGCATTCCTGCCATGGCCTGAGCTGAATGTGCTCCTGCCATGGCCTGAGCTGGATGCACACCTGCCATGGCCTGAGCTGAATGCACTCCTGCCATGGCCTGAGCTGAATGCACTCCTGCCATGGCCTGAGCTGAATGCGCTCCTGCCATGGCCTGAGCTGGCTGCACTCCTGCCATGGCCTGAGCTGGATGCACTTCTGCCATGGCCTGAGCTGGATGTACACCTGCCATGGCCTGAGCTGGATGCACTCCTGCCATGGCCTGAGCTGAATGCACTCCTGCCATGGCCTGAGCTGGCTGCACTCCTGCCATGGCCTGAGCTGAATGCATTCCTGCCATGGCCTGAGCTGAATGTGCTCCTGCCATGGCCTGAGCTGGATGCACACCTGCCATGGCCTGAGCTGAATGCACTCCTGCCATGGCCTGAGCTGAATGCACTCCTGCCATGGCCTGAGCTGAATGCACACCTGCCATGGCCTGAGCTGGATGCACACCTGCCATGGCCTGAGCTGAATGCACTTCTGCCATGGCCTGAGCTGAATGCACTCCTGCCATGTCCTAAACTGAATGCACTTCTGCCATGGCCTGAGCTGGATGCGCTCCTGCCATGGCCTGAGCTGAATGCACTCCTGCCATGGCCTGAGTCGAATGCACTCCTGCCATGGCCTGAGCTGAATGCACACCTGCCATGGCCTGAGCTGGATGCACACCTGCCATGGCCTGAGCTGAATGCGCTCCTGCCATGGCCTGAGCTGAATGCACTCCTGCCATGGCCTGAGCTGAATGCACTCCTGCCATGGCCTGAGCTGAATGCGCACCTGCCATGGCCTGAGCTGAATGCACTTCTGCCATGGAGCTGGATGCACTTCTGCCATGGCCTGAGCTGGATGTACACCTGCCATGGCCTGAGCGCTCCTGCCATGGCCTGAGCTGAATGCACTCCTGCCATGGCCTGAGTCGAATGCACTCCTGCCATGGCCTGAGCTGAATGCACACCTGCCATGGCCTGAGCTGGATGCACACCTGCCATGGCCTGAGCTGAATGCGCTCCTGCCATGGCCTGAGCTGAATGCACTCCTGCCATGGCCTGAGCTGAATGCACTCCTGCCATGGCCTGAGCTGAATGCACACCTGCCATGGCCTGAGCTGGATGCACACCTGCCATGGCCTGAGCTGAATGCACTTCTGCCATGGCCTGAGCTGAATGCACTCCTGCCATGTCCTAAACTGAATGCACTTCTGCCATGGCCTGAGCTGGATGCGCTCCTGCCATGGCCTGAGCTGAATGCACTCCTGCCATGGCCTGAGTCGAATGCACTCCTGCCATGGCCTGAGCTGAATGCACACCTGCCATGGCCTGAGCTGGATGCACACCTGCCATGGCCTGAGCTGAATGCGCTCCTGCCATGGCCTGAGCTGAATGCACTCCTGCCATGGCCTGAGCTGAATGCACTCCTGCCATGGCCTGAGCTGAATGCACTCCTGCCATGGCCTGAGCTGGATGCACACCTGCCATGGCCTGAGCTGGCTGCACTCCTGCCATGGCCTGAGCTGGCTGCACTCCTGCCATGGCCTGAGCTGAATGCACTCCTGCCATGGACTAAGCTGAATGCACTCCTGCCATGGCCTGAGCTGAATGCATTCTTGCCATGGCCTGAGCTGAATGCACACCTGCCATGGCGTGAGCTGAATGCACTCCTGCCATGGCCTGAGCTGAATGCGCTCCTGCCATGGCCCGAGCTGAATGCGCTCCTGCCATGGCCTGAGCTGAATGCGCTCCTGCCATGGCCTGAGCTGAATGCGCTCCTGCCATGGCCTGAGCTGAATGCACTCCTGCCATGGCCTGAGCTGGCTGCGCTCCTGCCATGGCCTGAGCTGGCTGCACTCCTGCCATGGCCTGAGCTGGATGCACTTCTGCCATGGCCTGAGCTGGATGTACACCTGCCATGGCCTGAGCTGGATGCACTCCTGCCATGGCCTGAGCTGAATGCACTCCTGCCATGGCCTGAGTCGAATGCACTCCTGCCATGGCCTGAGCTGAATGCACACCTGCCATGGCCTGAGCTGGATGCACACCTGCCATGGCCTGAGCTGAATGCGCTCCTGCCATGGCCTGAGCTGAATGCACTCCTGCCATGGCCTGAGCTGAATGCACTCCTGCCATGGCCTGAGCTGAATGCACTCCTGCCATGGCCTGAGCTGGATGCACACCTGCCATGGCCTGAGCTGGCTGCACTCCTGCCATGGCCTGAGCTGGCTGCACTCCTGCCATGGCCTGAGCTGAATGCACTCCTGCCATGGACTAAGCTGAATGCACTCCTGCCATGGCCTGAGCTGAATGCATTCTTGCCATGGCCTGAGCTGAATGCACACCTGCCATGGCGTGAGCTGAATGCACTCCTGCCATGGCCTGAGCTGAATGCGCTCCTGCCATGGCCTGAGCTGAATGCGCTCCTGCCATGGCCTGAGCTGAATGCGCTCCTGCCATGGCCTGAGCTGAATGCGCTCCTGCCATGGCCTGAGCTGAATGCACTCCTGCCATGGCCTGAGCTGGCTGCACTCCTGCCATGGCCTGAGCTGAATGCACTCCTGCCATGGCCTGAGCTGGCTGCACTCCTGCCATGGTCTGAGCTGAATGCACTCCTGCCATGGACTGAGCTGAATGCACTCCTGCCATGGCCTGAGCTGGATGCGCTCCTGCCATGGCCTGAGCTGAATGCACTCCTGCCATGGCCTGAGCTGAATGCACTCCTGCCATGGACTGAGCTGAATGCACACCTGCCATGGCCTGAGCTGAATGCACTCCTGCCATGGCCTGAGCTGAATGCGCTCCTGCCATGGCCCGAGCTGAATGCGCTCCTGCCATGGCCTGAGCTGAATGCGCTCCTGCCATGGCCTGAGCTGAATGCGCTCCTGCCATGGCCTGAGCTGAATGCACTCCTGCCATGGCCTGAGCTGGCTGCGCTCCTGCCATGGCCTGAGCTGGCTGCACTCCTGCCATGGCCTGAGCTGGATGCACTTCTGCCATGGCCTGAGCTGGATGTACACCTGCCATGGCCTGAGCTGGATGCACTCCTGCCATGGCCTGAGCTGAATGCACTCCTGCCATGGCCTGAGCTGGCTGCACTCCTGCCATGGCCTGAGCTGAATGCATTCCTGCCATGGCCTGAGCTGAATGTGCTCCTGCCATGGCCTGAGCTGGATGCACACCTGCCATGGCCTGAGCTGAATGCACTCCTGCCATGGCCTGAGCTGAATGCACTCCTGCCATGGCCTGAGCTGAATGCACACCTGCCATGGCCTGAGCTGGATGCACACCTGCCATGGCCTGAGCTGAATGCACTTCTGCCATGGCCTGAGCTGAATGCACTCCTGCCATGTCCTAAACTGAATGCACTTCTGCCATGGCCTGAGCTGGATGCGCTCCTGCCATGGCCTGAGCTGAATGCACTCCTGCCATGGCCTGAGTCGAATGCACTCCTGCCATGGCCTGAGCTGAATGCACACCTGCCATGGCCTGAGCTGGATGCACACCTGCCATGGCCTGAGCTGAATGCGCTCCTGCCATGGCCTGAGCTGAATGCACTCCTGCCATGGCCTGAGCTGAATGCACTCCTGCCATGGCCTGAGCTGAATGCACTCCTGCCATGGCCTGAGCTGGATGCACACCTGCCATGGCCTGAGCTGGCTGCACTCCTGCCATGGCCTGAGCTGGCTGCACTCCTGCCATGGCCTGAGCTGAATGCACTCCTGCCATGGACTAAGCTGAATGCACTCCTGCCATGGCCTGAGCTGAATGCATTCTTGCCATGGCCTGAGCTGAATGCACACCTGCCATGGCCTGAGCTGAATGCACTCCTGCCATGGCCTGAGCTGAATGCGCTCCTGCCATGGCCCGAGCTGAATGCGCTCCTGCCATGGCCTGAGCTGAATGCGCTCCTGCCATGGCCTGAGCTGAATGCGCTCCTGCCATGGCCTGAGCTGAATGCACTCCTGCCATGGCCTGAGCTGGCTGCGCTCCTGCCATGGCCTGAGCTGGCTGCACTCCTGCCATGGCCTGAGCTGGATGCACTTCTGCCATGGCCTGAGCTGGATGTACACCTGCCATGGCCTGAGCTGGATGCACTCCTGCCATGGCCTGAGCTGAATGCACTCCTGCCATGGCCTGAGTCGAATGCACTCCTGCCATGGCCTGAGCTGAATGCACTTCTGCCATGGCCTGAGCTGGATGCACACCTGCCATGGCCTGAGCTGAATGCGCTCCTGCCATGGCC
>LGRX02027554.1:0-12290 GCA_001247695.2 Cymbomonas tetramitiformis | reverse complement strand
CCACGACTCCCCGCCGCCCGCCTCGCCTTCACCGCGCCCCGAGCCAATGGCCGACCCCACCGATGACGACACCACCCCTCCTTCCTCCTTGATACGAGACGTCCACGACTCCCCGCCGCCCGCCTCGCCTTCACCACGCCCCGCGCCGATGGCCGACCCCACCGATGACGACGCCCGTCCCTCGTCATTGATAGAGAACCGCGTTGACGTGGTAAGCATCGTGGAATCCATTGAGGACGACGGCGACTTTTCTGTCGCCACGCTTTTGCCACACCCCGAGACGACCGAGCTCCCCGACCACTTTCCGCGTCATGGGAATGTGGACCTGGCGAGGTGAGCCCCCCCTTTGGGCGGTTTGTATGTCGGCGCTAGGGTGCCTTTACCACGCCTTTAGCGTGCTAACAGTGGTATAAAGGCGTGCTATCTCCAGGCGAGGCCACGACTCCCCGCCGCCCGCCTCGCCTTCACCGCGCCCCGAGCCAATGGCCGACCCCACCGATGACGACACCACCCCTCCTTCCTCCTTGATACGAGACGTCCACGACTCTTCGCCGCCCGCCTCGCCTTCGCCACGCCCCCGAGCCGATGGCCGACCCCACCGATGACGACACCACCTCCGCCTTCCTTGATAGGAGACGTCCACGACTCCCCGCCGCCCGCCTCGCCTTCGCCACGCCCCGAGCCGATGGCCGACCCCACCGATGACGACGCCCGTCCCTCGTCATGGATAGAGGACCGCGTTGACGTGGTAAGCATCGTGGAATCCATTGAGGACGACGACCCCGAAGACTTTAAGGATGTAAAAGACATATTACGCCAACTTGGTCTACCGGCGACTTTGGTAGTTGGGGAACCTGCCCATGCCCGGTTGGCACGGATGTACTCCTGTATATGCATGTTCGACGACGATGATGAGGGCATCGCCGCCGGTGAGACCTTACCTATTTTCCCTCCCGGATTTGCCGATTGGGAGGCCGTGAATCGTGCTTTCCGCCACATGGGGGAACCGGTGCGGTACTTTGGTGAAACGGATGAGATGAACTTGGAGCGGCTAGATGTCCAATGGAACAACTTCATCGGCACCGACACCCACGACACACGCCCTCCCGCGTCCCCCGCGAGCTTGGGTAACGGGGAGGTTAACATGGCGAGGTGAGCCCCCATCCGAGCTCTTATCGCCGGGAGTTAGGTCGCCATTACCATTGTGATAAAGTGCTAACAGTGTACTAACGGCTTCATATCCTCGCAGCACGGTCTCCTCGGAGATGCGTCTTCAACATCCGCTGATGACGCCATTGGAGATGGAGTGGAAGATGCGAGACGACGCACATGAAAGCGCAATACGGGCGGCAGAGGTTCAACGCGGAGGGTTGGTGTATAAAAACGGCTTGGCGTTATGTGATTGTGGCATGTGCTATGGCACGACCGTGTGGGTTTGTCGAACAACCCTTTTTCGTCACCGAAGCTTGTTCAAAAGGATACGGCGCGGACAGGCCTACACGGATGCGGTAGACGTCCCAGACCCGGATGTGCGTCATGTCGTGCCATTGGGCGATGACGTGAAATCGAATGACACCCGCGCCATTCCGGCAAGGTGAGTGAAAAAACTGAACAACCTCCGGTACCGGAAACGCCGTTAGAGTGCAGTTAAGATGTCGTTAGTACGTCGTAACACAGTGTTTAACATGCTAACGGCATCATAGGTGTGCAACAGTCCTGCGAAGGCCCAAATGGACGATTGTGAGCTTGTGGATGACGACCGCTCCTACACCACGTGCAAATCCAACCCGATGCGGGAGATGGATCCGGGAGTATCGGACGACGACCGCTCATACAGCCAAGATTACGCATCTTGCGAAGGTGAGAACTTCGACGAGGGGGGGGATCCATGCGACGAGGAGGGTGATGAAGTGGGTGGCGAAGCGTGGGACGAAGCTGGATCTATGAAAGGCGACGACCATGGAACGGATGCAGACGAAGACCCAGACATGCGAGACGCAAAAGCGGCCACGTCGTTGTTGGTCCAAGAGATGACGAAGTTATTGGCCGCCCAACAGCAGGTGAGCAATATGTTAAACGTAGAGCGGTATTAAGCCTTTTATGATACCTTTAGCACGCCATTAGGCTATTGTTAATGTGTTACGGGCGCACTACATACCCCGGTTGTCGTGTTATAATTGCGGTTTCGGAGGGTGGCCACCACGCGCAGGAGATGGACGCGGTCCCCGTGGTAGGCCCGCGCCGACCCATTAACGCCTTCAAGCTCCTTATCGACTGCTTGGAATGGAACGCCGAAGGCAAGATGTCGCGAGACTCTTTCGACAAGCTCCTCGCCATTATCACGGAACATTTCGGAGATCAATTGGGCAACTTTCCAACGAACTTCAAAGCCGCCTGGAAACGGTTCGAAGCGTTCGACGCCCCCTGGCATAGGGTCGACTTATGCGTGAAGGGGTGCGTGTTCTTCGAGGAAGATTACGCCACCGCCGACGAGTGCCCGAAGTGCAAGGAGCCCCGGTGGGAGGCATTGGGCGAGACGGGAGACGTGGACGCGGGGAAAGGCAAGAAACCGCGATCAACATTCTTTTGGTGGAATGTTGGCGATTTGCTGAGACGTGTGTACGCGAATCCATACACGGCGGAGATGATGCTCGCCCACTCGAGGCATGTTCCACCGGAAGACGGATCGATGCGCACAATCCGGGGTGAGTATTCTATTGAGGTCGATGTTAGGATGCCGCTAGTGCCTTAACGACGTGCTAACTGTATCTTAACCATATACTAACACGTTCACCTGTGCTGGAATCTTCCATCAGATGGAAAGGAATGGCAGGAGCGGAAGAACGTGCGACACATCGAGTTTTTCAAGGAAGCCAGGAACGTGAGTATACTCTTGAGTGCCGATGGGGCAGCATTGTGGCAGAACAAAATGGGGGTGTTCCCTATATACTTCCAAATCTTAAACCTACCTCCGGAGCTTCGCACGAAGTATGCGAACATGGAGGTGTACGGGATCATTGAAGGGCAACACCCTGCCAACTCACAATTGCCGTATGGTAAACTCGTGGACGAGCTCGTGGTGTTGTGGGACGAAGGTTTTTTGTGTTGGGACTCGTACACCAACGAGCACGTGCGGTTGAAGGTCATGCTCTTTGCCATACTCATGGACTACAAGGGAGCGGTTGAAGCCGCACAAATCATGGACGTCGGTGCATACGCCGCGTGCCTAGTATGCAAAATTTGGGGGACATGGTCAACATTAATGCACAAAATGGTGTACCTCTTCAGCAAGCAAAATCCGCCAGGTATGCTAGTAGCACGTCGTTAGGTTGGCGTTAGGATGTACTTAAAATCCTAAAGGCGTGCTAACCGTATAATGCATGTGGTGTAAATGAGTGTTTGCTGATTACTTTGTTTTCTCTTCGGTCTAGGCACTCCACCGTTGCGCACGGACGCCGAGTACAAGCGTCATGCCGCAATGCATGAAGATCTGCGAGATAGCGGAGACCCCGAACTTTCGGGAGCGACCTTGGAGGAGAGCATGCGGAATACGGGCGTCAAGTTCTCGAGCGTTTTTACTCGGTTGGTTTACTTCAAGATCTACCGTGATATCATCCTAGATGGCATGCATGACATCATGAACCTGGTGAACAGACTCGCTGCAACCTTGCTCGGGGTCGACTTCAACGACGCCCTCCGCCAGCAAGCGAAAGCGGACGGTGTCCATCCCACGTGGCATGCCACAACCAAGGTGAAGAATGCTCAAGGTAGGCAAATATGCACGTGTTAGGATGTGCATAACGTGCCGATAGTGTATTAACCACGTGTTATCGGTGTCACGAAGGGGTACTAGCGGCATACTCAGTTCAAATAATGTGACGCAGGTAAGGAGGTATTGATGTACAAGATGAATCACGGACCTTTCGCGATTCCACCCCGCCCTGACAGAAGGTCTACCACGAAGCGAAGCTTGGAGACAGCGCGCAGTTTCTTGAAGAGCATAAGGGCGGTGGAAAGATGGGGGCGTGGCCACAAACGATTGTTGCAAACTACCGCCGATAAGCAAGCCGCCAAGCACATTCGGGCTCACGACGGCTTGAAGCTCGTGCAAAACAGTATCTTGTCGACAGTCTGCGCTTGGCCACGAGATGAAGGGCAGCCCGCCAATCGATTGGCCAAGCTAGTGGGTAAAATGACCACGATCGTGCGGGAGATCACGACGACACAAGTGCGTCCTAAGGTAAACGGTTAGGATATAGTTAGTATGACGTTATGATGCCGTTAACATGCTTCGTACATCATACGGGCCCTAACGAATTGCTGCGTACGTGCAGGATATGGAGCCACTCGCACAAGAAATCAAGTCATTTTTCGAGGAGTTGGAGGCGACCGGGCCAGCGTATGCTTGGTGTGTGATTAACACTCACATGTTTTCTCACTTCGTCCAACAACTTGAGAAGTATGGTCCCATGCGGGAGGTATGGATGTACGCCTTCGAGTCCTTGAACGGTCACATCAAAAGCCTAGCGAGGAGCAACTCCCTACCCGTTCCAGCCATAATGAACTGCATCAAGCGGGTGAAGGTGTTGCATTTGGTGCGTGGGTTAATCACTTTCATTTCGGAAGACCACTCCACCCGGATGCCGGCGGCCGTGACCATGGGGAGCCGCGGGGCAATTGCGGTTGAGGTATCGGCTAGGGGGAAACGTGTGGTCTTGCGAGATGATGACATTAAGGCCTTGAAGGTTTGGATGCGGACTGAATTGCCGGCTTATCGAGAGCTGGTGGAGAAGTGGGAGAAGTATGTGGAAGACGCGCGCAGGTGATTTGTGGCCCCATTCCCCGAGCGGTTGTTTATGCCCTTATGACGCCGTTATTGCATATTTAGGACGCGCCTAACGTACTAACGGTATCGTATCGCTGTGCACAGCTGGAATGCACAGATGCGACTACGAAACAAGAAGTACCGGAACGCGGTGTGTGCAAGGGAGGGCAAACCTGAGCACATACGCGAGCCCCCATTTGGAGCGTACGCGGATCCTACGGAATGGTTGGGCCGACAGTTCACCAGGTACGAGATGCTGCTCATGGCGGGGCCGACACCGGTTTGCTATAACTTCACGCACGTCAAGATCGGCGACGCTGATTACCGCACGGCTACGACCGATCGGAACAAGCGCACCGTACACAGCTACTTTCGCACTTTCTTCGCGAGTGAGGAAGTGGACGAGCACGGTGAGCCAAAATCCGTGGCAAGGTGAGAAAGGAGCACGCACTATTCTACCTTTTACATGTCTTTAGGATGTCGTTATGACTCGATTAGGATGCGCATAATATCCTAACGACATACTAACTTAGCTGTTTACACAATCGTGGGCTTGGTGATATGCAGGCACGGCCGTATTACGAGAATATTGCGGGTGGAGATTGCAGGAAAGGTCTACATCTTACTGAAATGCGATTGGTTCGCTAAGCCGACCGACGAACAGATCAAGGAGTACCGTCGACGTCACTCCATTCTCGGCCCGGATAACTTGACCAAGACGGTCTATACCTTCAACCCGCACGTAGACCGCGCGGCCTTTGACAACATGGAGCCATTCATATTAGCCAATAGAGTAGAACAGCAGGTTGTTATTGTACCACATCCGTGCATGGAGACCGCGGTCATTCTCGACCCAACGGCCGACTTCTTATAAGGCGCAGTGCCGCTAGAGTGCCATTAGCGTATTAACTTTGCCTACGAGCATCCTAGCTACGTCCTAACGCCAACCTCCTAATGACATCCTAGAGGCATGCTAACGCCATCCTAACGTCCCTACATATCCGAGAAACTCAACCCGCGTAATACTTTCCCCGAATCCCACCATACTCCGCGGAATAAACTTCCCCTGGCCTTCTAGTCACCATAAAACGCCATCTCGGTGATCTGCACACCCACACGTGCCCCACCACTCACCCCTGCTCCAGTTGGGGCCAACGCATACTTAAGGCGCAGTGCCGTTAGGACGCCTGTAGTACGCGCATCTTAACAGGCCAATATGGCGTTAGTATGCCTGTAATATACTATGCTACCGGCATACTAACGCCCATACGTACTAACTGTCCTTTACTATGCCTTTAGGGCACATTTAGTACACATACTACAATTTGCTAGGACCGTAGGGTCCCGGTGCAAAACGTTGACAAGGAAGTTCGCATCGTCCTTGAAGTTGGCGTAGTTGAAATCCATGAAGCGGCCCACGTTCTCGATCATGCTCCCCATGTTGTGCACGTCAAGGAAGTCCTTAGAGTCCAGATGTTTAGGGATACGTCGAAAGTGTGGCAGTCGGGTAGATAGATAGTCCACTGCGTCATGCCATCGATGATCACCGAGGCATACTTATGCCAAGTTTTGTTCATGGCAATGCTCTTGGTCATATTCGCTTTACGACCATGTTTGTAGAACTTCCGGCGCTCCGCTCGTGCGATTGCCAGATGTTTGTTGAGAGGCCCGTTGTATTGCCCTGTGCATGATACACAAAATCGGGTCAGTGAACAAATTACATAAACATATAAACACATCACAAAGCTATTCATGAATATTCACCTTTTTGAGATTTGGTTAAGCCTTCCTTCAATAACTTGAAGGACGCGCAAACATCGCAGTGAGAAAATCGGTTCACCGATGGAATCTTTAGCCACTTGCTGCAATCTTCTTCAAATATTTTGTACCAGTAACTGAGAGAGAGTTTTTTGCTCTCCTCATTCTCACCCAAGCTCTGAAGGTACTCGTCCCACAGCTCTTCGATGGTCAATCCATCTGAAAGGTGCTTCTCGGGTTTGTGAGGTTGGGGTTGTCCGTATTCGTCCGCGTATTTCTCGAGCCATGCGACGACCGACTCGCGTTTCAGGGAAACCTTGCGGTTGTCCTCCTCGTACGTCAATCCATGAACAAACGTGTGTCGGCCCTCGAGCACGCGTGTTCGACAGTCTTGAAGATACCCGTAGCTGATGCCGTAAGCCATATAGTAGAACTTAAAGCACACCTGTTACAAAAGAAAGACACCGTCACTCAAAAATTATTAACACATTATCCAAAAAAAGCATAAGGGTTTTGGTAGGTCATGCCAATTTAAGACGCTTGGGAGACACCCCCAACACTGCACGTCTGCAGGCGTACCAACACTGCACGCCTAGCGCCGTACCAACTCGAGCAATGTCGCGAATATGTACACATCGTAAATTTAGAAATTTATCATACATTATTCCACATTCCTGTGCTGAACAATATTACACAATCTATCACAAGGTCCAAGAAAAATTTCGCTTTGGCCAGAGACCGTTCATTAGCTAATAAAACGATTCCCGCAGCCAAAGTGTCTAATTGTGAGTCGCGCTTTGGCCAGAGGCCGTTCATTAGCTAATGAACGGTTCCCGCAGCCAAAGTGTCTAATTGTGAGTCGCGCTTTGGCCAGAGGCCGTTCATTAGCTAATGAACGGTTCCCGTAGCCAAAGTGTCTAATTGTGAGTCGCGCTTTTGCCAGAGGCCGTTCATTAGCTAATGAACGGTTCCCGTAGCCAAAGTGTCTAATTGTGAGTCGCGCTTTGGCCAGAGGCCGTTCATTAGCTAATGAACGGTTCCCGTAGCCAAAGTGTCTAATTGTGAGTCGCGCTTTGGCCAGAGTAGGCCGTTCATTAGCTAATGAACGGTTCCCGCAGCCAAAGTGTCTAATTGTGAGTCGCGCTTTGGCCAGAGGCCGTTCATTAGCTAATGAACGGTTCCCGCAGCCAAAGTGTCTAATTGTGAGTCGCGCTTTGGCCAGAGACCGTTCATTAGCTAATGAACGGTTCCCGCAGCCAAAGTGTCTAAGTGTGAGTCGCGCGTTGGCCAGAGACCGTTCATTAGCTAATGAACGAGTTCAAAAATAAACATACCTGCTTCTTGGCCAAAAAGTATTTGAAGTCGAATTTGTCTTCAGATCGTGAGCTGTTTTTTAGCAAGTCTTTGATGAAGTATTCCTTCCTATCTCTTTGCGACATACTGAAAATATTTTCGCGAAAGGACTTAATATCTGCCGATGAGAAAGATAGACAGCAGTACGACTTGCAATTGCACTTAATGGTTTCTGCCATTGATATACTGTCAGCCTGCAAACGTCGCTGCTTGATACTAATTACGCCTGTATATTTCTGCTTGCGTATGTCGGATTCGTACGGTTTGCGCGTTACAATCTGCTTGTTTACTTCACCGTTAATGCACCGAAGAGGTTCTTCATTAAGCAAGTCTAAACTTGTCTCTGAAAATTCTGATTCTAGTCTGCTTTTTATCTCTTGTAAGTCAATTTCGCGCAAAGCGCGTGTCCCGGAAACGCGTGAAGAATTAGAGCTAACTTCCGATCTAGACGTCAAAGGCGCGTTCCAAAGAACCAATTGCGTATTTGCGCTTGGGGCTGTGCTTGGAATTGGCTCTTTATCAAAAAAGTCAGCCCCTATTTCCATAGAATCTTCAATAATTATTCCCGGGCACGGTTTGCAGATAATCTCGCAACCCTCATCAAAAGGAATAGAAAACATATTTTCGTCAAAATTTGCCGTCAGATTTGAAAGATGAACAATTTCGCTTCATCTTTGGTTCAAAATGAAACATATTTGTTTGGCCAATCACATCGATTGATACATGAATAATTGATGAAATCAGAGTTTGCTCAAGGTAATTTCAACCATCAAATTGATATAAAATGCAAATAATTGTTGATACGCTACAAATGTAACACATTTGACAATTGGCATGCTATGATGACGACATTTGGCGATCATTATGGCCACACACATTCATCTAAATTTGTGACAGTGCCCCTATGTATCAACATATAAATTACCAACGACTCTTATTGTTATCATTTCTGAATTCAAAAATATACATCAAAGCAACTTTAACTTCAACATGTCTCAATTTTCCAAAACTTGGTTTGGCACCCTGAAGACTAGATTTGAGAACGATGAGGACTTATCCAGTCTTAAATTCCGTGTTTTTGCTATATGCGAAAGCAAATCACGCAGCTTATCACGTACCAAAGATAAGCAACCCGTGGTATCAGTCACTTTTAGAGATGCTCCTGGCGACGTTCTCATGGCCACAGGGTGGAGGCTCATGGCTGGGGCAACCCTACAGGACGTAGCTCCTCTACTGGAGCACGTGGAGGTGGGCAAGCTGTACGACATTTACATGTCCTCCGAGACATTTTACAACTTGAGCTTGGCTTCGCAGTACGAGCTGTCCAGGAACATCGCGGACATCTCTGGCGCTGTCCAGACCCTGGAGGCCATTGTGGAGGTCACGAAGGACCTGCCCCATGCTTTTATCAAAGAATGGGGGCTACCTTCAACCTGGATCAGCAATCGCCAGGTTCTCACTATCGACAGCGATAGTGAGGACGAAGATTACGTCACCCCTCCTCCCCCACCACCAAAAAGGCGCAAAGGCAAGGGCAAAGCCAAGATCGCCTTGCCATTTCCTGATGGCGCAGGTAAATTATAATTGTCTATTTGTCTGTTGGGTTCAATGTGGCTCTGAACAGAATAATTCTGTTGAATATTTACTAAAAATGTTTCGTTTTTGTGCTTGATTGTGCAGGTGCTTCGTGCGCTTGCGCAAGCGAGGCACCTACTGGTGCTGCACCCATGTATCTTACCATGGTTGCACCACCCGTTGGCGATGTTGGCGATCCCATTCCTGAAGAAGTCCCTGCTGGTGCTGGCGATATTGCACCTACTGGCCAAGCGCCTAATGTTGCACCCACTGAAGATGTTGCAATGGCAGTTGGCGCTGGCGAAACTGGCGCTGGCGTTGGCCCTGTTGACGCTGGCGCTGTTGACGCTGTTGACGCTGACGCTGACGCTGTTGCTACCGGCGCGATCGTGAACATGGAAGCAGCGCCTGGCGCTGTAACTGCAGCTAAGAAAGGAAAAAAGCCCAAGGCAAAACAGAACTAGACTAGTAGTATAGTATCTGTTGTGATGTTGTGAGCGAAAGTAGTTGACAATCATCATTTAATCGTGTCTGATTTGGTCGTAAATTTGTTTGTAAAGAAAAAAACAATTGAAAATGTTTTGTTTTAAGATTTCTACACTGTTAATGTAAATGTTGCTATCGTATAGATTTGTAGGGTTGTAATTTTGATTGAACTCGTAAATGAAACGTAATTTCTTATTGTACTTCTAACGGTCATTTAACATTTACAATTGCGTGCGAAATATTACATCAATCAGATTCGATCGACGTCATATTCTTTAGATTAGCTGTCAACCGTTTTATTTCCCGTTGGTGGCAGTCGATCTGCCGGCCTGATATTTCCCAAACGTAACTCTCAAGCACACCACCGCTCCAAGAATGTTACGGCTAGTTAGCTGCCATTTACCGAATAAATCAGCAATCTCACTTTTCTCGATATTCTAACCGAGAAGGCAACGCTGTAACCGTAACGAGACTGTCCTAAGTGGTCGCGGGATATCGAAGAAATATTTTCCTATTTGCTTTGAGTTTGCTGAAACTTGGAAACTCGTGCTGGGCACTGCGTTGCGAAAAGCGACTTCTACTGTCGGGCCCATGTGAAGAGCGGGTGCAAGTTTAAGAAGATTTTGTAAGAAAACTGGACGTAACTGGCAACACATGTTGATAATACGGTACGAATCACTCCCTAGATGCTTCCTATGCTGCCATAATTGATCATCAGCGCACCCTTTCAATTTCCAGCGTGGCTTAAGCATATTGCACTTTCCACCAACATTTCAGAGAAAAAGTTATTTCGCCTTATATGACTGATATGATATCACAGGTGCCGCATATAGTGACGAACACTGACGGGCCTACTCGCGTAGCTTTGAAGAGGTGGCTGAAAGTAAGTTTGATGGCATTTTCTTTCGCCCTGGGCTGAACTTTTTATGCTGTAGTAAGCTGTAGTAAGCTTCAATTGTTATTAGACCAAGAGAAAGTTTCATTCGTTTGAAATTTCCTCACGTGAATACCTTTTCCCAACTTGACATAAAGTACAATGTGCAGTATTCTATCTGATAGCTAGGGGGTGACTTGGGTGCTTATTCGAGTCATCGGTGCTTTTAATAAGTCTTCCTAGTCTACAAAGGCGTCCTTTCGATTTGATTGTAGCTCCGTTGCTTGCAACCTTGGATCGTTCGGATCAACTTTAGCCCGAAGTCTCACTTTCTATAATGCTTTTGTTTCGCAGATACTGCAAGGATCAAGCTTTTGGGAAGCAAGTTTTAGCGGATTTTGTCAGAAAACTGTGGCCAACTGGCAAAAATTGTAATAGCACGGTACGAATCACTCCCTAGAAGCTTGTTATAGTCGTTATGCTGTCTGTTCATTTTAAAAGCGCGATGGCGTGTGAAAACATGCGTAAGAGTGGCTATTCAAATATTGGATAATAGAGTCTGTAGCTTCTGTACCATTCTCGTATACACCTTTTCTATCTCAAGTGTTGGCAAGGAAAATTATTGTTTTATCCGAAGAAGTGGCACCTTGCCCTCGGAGACAAGCGTGTGCTTGTTCAAATCACGTTCGTGATTGAGAAATTCAGACCTGTTAGAAATCATCGTACTCACATACTCACGCTTGATGCTCGGAGTTCGATTGACGTGCAGCTCGAAGGATACAGATACCGACCCCGAAAATATTTGGCAAGGCGTCATTCGTCATTCGTAATTCCTGAATCCATTAGCTTGGTGAGCTTTCTTCAAAGTCACGTTTTTGTGAGCTAAAATGTATCATAGGAAACTTTGACACATTTGTATCTGTACTTTGCCAACTTCAAATTCTGGCATTTTCGGATCTTCTTGGTTGTTGCTGTTGCTACACCTCCCGCACAACTGTTAATATTTGTTGTTGAAACAGGTCGACCGATGTAAGGACGTCCTTTACCTTTGCCTCAACGAGTCATTGTCTTACCTGGTATGTTCCTTATACCAGAAATGCCCTCTTCTTGCTCATCTACACACAGCTCAACCAAAGAATGGGCGGTGGGGGGTGCCTTCACATAAGGGTGGGTTGAGCTCGAGGGCGCGCACACGCATAGGAGTGGGTTGAGCTCGAGGCTGGCATATGCATAGGAGAGGGTTGAGCTGGAGGGCACGCACACGCATAGGGGTGGGTCACCGGAGGGTGCGCATATGCATAGGAGGGGGGTTTAGTTGGAGGGTGCGCATACGCATAGAAGAGGGGTTGAGCTCGAAGGCGCGCAACGCATAGGGGGTGAGTTGAGCTTGGAGGGTGCGCACACGCATAGAGAGGGTTG
>LGRX02027553.1:0-16680 GCA_001247695.2 Cymbomonas tetramitiformis | reverse complement strand
AAGCACATGCGTGTAATATCACTGTTTGTATTTTTTTCCCCCCCCACCCCACCTCTGTTCACTTGGTTATCGCAAACATGAGGAAGCCTCCGAAAAAGTACAGCAGGGTGTGCCTTTCTTGCGACAGCGGCGGGTGTCGTTGTACTATTGAACACACTGACGGTATGCCTTTTATTGTCCTCTATTCAAGAAAGAGGACACGGTAAAAGATTCTCCATCAAAAATCAAAGGTGCGTTGCCCTTGCTTTCCACTCCCTTGTACAGTTGACTACGTAATAAGTGTTAGGAACATTTTGTTTTGCGCAAGCAAGATTGCGGGGCTTTCATCATTGAACCAGATACGGGGCTTTCATTGAACTAGATACAGGGCTTTCGTTGAACCAGATACGCAGTGGCTTTTGTTGAACCCGATACGGGGCTTTCAGTGAACCAGGTACGTGGCTTTCATTGAACTGTCAGATACGTGATTCTACGCGAGTTCCTGTAGACCACGATACCGAGTGTGCAGGCAATTCTGCTTAAATTAGAAAGGGTTGGAAGCAAGATCCGTTCGGAATCTAGGATGCTGGACGGTTCTTGTGAGGGGGGTAATGGGCGTGATTCGAGCCAGCCAACTCGACGCACGCCCAACAGGGACGCATCCTGCACAGCATGAACATACCACGCATAGCATATAAGCATAATAAACACATACTGACCGTTTGGCAGTGCAATTTCACCTCTAGCGGAAACGCGGATGTCAACCGCGTCCACGTTTCCGCTAGGCGTTTCTTCCCTCATTCGCGCGCTCGTTTGCAAGAGAGCCTGGGCAACGGATGAGGGAAGCGTTAGCAAAAATAGTATTTCGTATGCGTTGTTTTCCCTAAACAAATTGCACCGACTGAACGGTCAACCACACATCTCGTTGTGGGCTGACGCGTTCATTTGGCGGAAGCGGGTGGAGTTTAAGTAATTTGAAACCCGCAATATATAGTTGCGCTCTGGGTTTTCATTCTTTGCGAAACGGGTACCCACATACTAAGTAGGAATATGTGATAATATTTTGAAGCTACAGATTGCTCAGATTAATATACAATCTTAGAGATCTTTATTTCGCTGGACAGGGGCACACTCCCGGAGAGAAAGCCTTCCGCCTTTAGTTAAAATTGCATATTTAACAAATCAGACAGTAGTAAGTATTTTCTCTAAGTATTTTCAGACGTGTTCTAGTTCTCTAAGTATTTTCAGGCTGTAATACTTAGTGTTGTCTCGCGTGTTATCACCAAGCCTAAACTCACGATCTCACTCCCAAAGTGACAAAAAACCGTTCGATCCGGCCGATCGTTCGGTTTTTGGTCACTTTGGAAACACGTCTGAAAATACTTAGAGAGAAAATACCAGACAGGTCTTTGCAACCAACGCAAGCCGACTTCAGTTAGTTCTCACATAAAGGTACGGTTTACGTACGCCCTCCCGAATCTGAAATTCACGGCCGTGAATATTAAATTAACGGCCGTGAATATTAAATTAAGGCTTCACTGCACGTATACCCCACACTGTTTGCGAGTAAATCAGATTAGGAAAACATTTTCCAACGTTCGTAACGCACATAGATACAGTATATCATTTAGACTCCTAGGAATTCTTTGAGCTCTTGATTGAGCCGATCCGTGGCCGCATCAGCTCAGTTTGCAGTCGCGACTGCGAGCTAAGCTGATAGGCCCTTATAACTTCCATGCACATCGCATGAAACTCAAACAGCGGAGGGGTTCTCGTGCGTTCTAGCGCACGATACTTGGCAATAAACGTATTGCCAACAGCAATATTGATGCACCCTCAAACGCACAACCTCTGATGTAAGCTATGCGCAAAACGCGTGCTGCACATCATGGGTTTGGGTACATGCAAACCCAAACCCAAACATGCCAAACAGCAAAGGGCTTCCGGCGAGTTCCAGCGCACGTAAATTTGCAAAAGTATTACTAAGATATATATATTTTAGTTGCCAAAGGCCCAAGGCCTCAAAAGCCTTGTGCACGAAGCCATCAATTTATTTCTTTGGCAGATTTATTGGGTTTGTGTTCGAGTTTACCCAAACCCAACACATACCAAACTGAAAAGTAATTCCCGTGCGTTATAGCGCGCGAAACTATGCATAAATATTTACAAGACATATATCTTTCAGTTCTCAGAAGCTCAAGGCCTGAGATAACTTGTTGGCAAAACCATCAATTTATTTCTTTGGCAGATCTATTGGGCGTGGGTTCGAATGTTTCCAAACCCAATACATGCTAAAACAGCAAACGGCTTCCCGTGCGTTCTAGCGCACGTAACTGCGTAGAAATATTGACAAGACATGTATCTTTGATATATCCGAAGCACAAGGCTTAAGAAAGTCTGTGCGCAAAATGGTATAACTATTTCTTTGACACAGATTTTAGCGTGTTATTCAAACTCATAAAGCTGGGTCAAAGAAATGATATGTTAACTTCGCGCACAAGCTATCGCAAACCTTGCACTTCAGAAATGTGAAATATATACATCTTATCAATATATTTTGCGAATTTACGTGCGCTGGAACTCACGGGAAGCCCTTCGCTATTTGTCATGTTCGGGTTTGGGTTTCAAACCCAAAAGGCATCATGCCAGCACGCCGCCGTCTTTAATATACTCGACGGCTTGCCATGTGCTCTTGAGGGTGCATTGATATTGCTATGAACAATATCACTGCCAAGTTTCGTGAGAAGATTCTCACGAAAACCCCTATTATGCAAAGACGCAAGTGGTTGAAACCATCTCACACCGCACCAACTTAGCTTGCAGTCGAGACTGAATGCTAAGCTGATGCGGATGCGGATGGGGCCAATCGGTAGCTCAAACGAAAGGTATTCACCTAATGAATACAAACGCTTTAGAATCGAATGGTGGAAAAAATTATGCTTCATGCTACATGCAATAAATTGTTTAGACGAAGGGGGTGTGCCAGATGCAAAATATTACACACGCTGAACCGCTTGCGCTTGTACCTCCGCGGTACCTACGCTAGTGATAGTTCATAGTTGATATATAGTACAAACGATATATGACATGTGACATATAATCTATTCCCCCAAAACAGGACATAATTTATATTCCCCATTTAGCACTTTTCTATTCCCGAATCATTATGCTACCCTTGACATTGTAGGACGGAGCCTACCAAACTTCAAGTCCTACATACAAAAAAATCGACACAAAAACCCCACACACAAACCTTCTATATAATTTTCTCAGTTTCATAACAGCTTCAACTTTTTATCATTATTTTATATTATTATTATTATCATTATCATTATGGTTTGAGACTACTATGTTTTTGATAACAAGTTTTTTTCTCCCCATTATTTCATACTAATAAACACGTGCATAAAACACCATTCTCCACACCTACAAAAAATAGAAACAAAAAAACACATACAAAAAATCGACACAAAAATCCCACACACAAAATGCTACACTTCACCGGCGCCAAAAAACACTTCAGCACGACTAGGCTTTCGAAGTCTCGAACAACGCGCGCTAACGGTCAGAATTTTACGTTTCAGGATCAGAGTGTTTGCTCTTTTGGTAAAGTTTCTACATCAAACCAAAAGTATTCAAACCTTAACAACCAAAAGCAAAGTGCCACGGTTTTTGCATTAATGTGCTCTCAAAGCAAAAAAAAAGCCAAAATGTAAAATACAGGCCAGCCCGGCAAGAAACAACGAGTTAGAGGCAGAGGTCACTCAACAGTATCGCAATCTAAGATGCGATAATAAAATAACTTAGGGGTCTTATTATCGGATCGCGAACGAAGCACCAATGACGTGGCACCTCGGGTCACGGCTCATGTGAGTTCATGTGAGCTACGACAAACTACCACAACAAACTATTGCACACAATGCAATACCTCGGAATACCCGACCACACTGAGAAGGAATCGTGGTAGAATGTGGTAAACTGGTGTTAAAATGTGGTAAACTGGTGGTAAACGGCGGTAAGCCCCTATGTGGGGTGGTAATCAGGTGGTAAACGTTAAAATATTTATATAAAAAAAATAACTGACGGTAAATCATTGGTAATTTGCGGTAACATAGGTTGAAGCATGGTAAAAGCCTGGTAATTTCAGAACGGAGCGTGGTAAACGAGGATCTGGAATGGTAAATGGTCGTGGCCTTATGGTAAATGGATATAAAACTTCGCAATGTAGTATAAATATAGAGACGGAGCTGGTAAACCGTGGTAAACGAGGATCCTGAATGGTAGATGTGCAATTATCTGGTCTGTGGCCAAGGTAGAATTGACAGGAGTGGAGCGACTGGCGAATGGCGGCCAGGTATGAACGCAGGCAGGGGTATACATCATCGTTCAGTAGATAGGTGGGATGCGTCACATACAGATCGTATCATACATGTCTCGGCTAAACCAGTAGGGAGCCGAAAGGTAGCCGATTTTAGTGGCCACGCGCACCATAGCTGGTAAGAGATAGAGGTAACGTAGCCAAGAAACCAAGTTAGGTTCTTGAAGTTTTCAAAAAACAGTTAAACTGTAACAGTTTATTTTTTTGTTTATTTAATTTAAGTAGCAGAAGGTCGAGAAAGAAAATGGCTGGTAAGTAGTTTTACTTTTTTCTTGAATCACGCGGGTGACAGAAAGCAGTTCTGTTGCAATGTATGCAGAACATGTAGTTTACTTTTAATTATTTTACTTAAGAATGGAGAGTACCCGAACAGGAGCAACGAGCGCTGCTGAACAAGGTGCACCTAAACGGGCAAGGACGGCCACGGTTGGCAGCGAGGCAGGCCAGGTGAAAGTTTCTGAAAGTTTCTGCGTAAATAGGTGGTCAGCGAATATGTGGATACACACAGCCGGTGACTGCGCCCTGGTGCGGAATCACGTGCTTAGGAAAGGTCACCGGCTGTGCGTATTCATTCAGGTATGCGGACTCCCCTGTTTTCCGGCATGCACGCTGTGGGATGCCACTGCTGTGGGAATATCCCATGGTTTCCGCAGTGGATTCAAACATGCTTTCGTGAACTGGTGCGCAGGCCTCCGAAGCTGCAACCGTGCAGGGAGGCGGCCTCCCCCGGTCGCTGGAGGAGTGGTCGAGGAAAACCCGGTAAGACCGTGAACTTTTCCTTCCCCTCCCTTCCCGTACGGGATCCCGCCCGCCCGCCCTTCATCTAGTGAACGCAGCCGCCACTCCGCGGGTGCCTGGTCAGCAGCTTGTCGGGCGACTGTTCATCTGCGGTTGCGAATCAGCGGCCAAGGGGTGGACAGCGAGTCATGGGTGGGATTGTTTTTTTTCCCCGGCATATATCTTAGTGTATTTCTTTGTAGAAAGGTGCATAGGGTGCACGCAAGGAACATAGGACCCAGGGACAAAGGGTGCGGGGAGGCCGCTCCGCTCCGCGCCGAATCAGGCGCGTGGCGCGTGCGGCGCTCTCCCCGGCGCTGTGCCGTATCCTGCTTCATCTGCGGTTGCGAATCAGCGGCCAAAGGGTGAGCAGCGGCGCTGCAGGTCGTGGGTGGGGAGGGATGCGCGAGGGTGCGCGTACGGTAGATAGGTGCATAGTCTGCACGCAAGGACCATAGGACCCAGGGATCAAGGGTGCGGGGAGGCTGCTCCGCTCCGCGCCGAATCAGGCGCGTGGCGCGTGCGGCGCTCTCCCCGGCGCCGTGCCTTATCCTGCTTCATCTGCGGTTGCGAATCAGCGGCCAAAGGGTGAGCAGCGGCGCTGCAGGTCGTGGGTGGGGAGGGATGCGCGAGGGTGTGTGTACGGTAGATAGGTGCATAGTGTGCACGCAAGGACCATAGGACCCAGGGACCAAGGGTGCGGGGAGGCTGCTTCGCTCCGCGCCGAATCAGGCGCGTGGCGCGTGCGGCGCTCTCCCCGGCGCTGTGCCTTATCCTGCTTCATCTGCGGTTGCGAATCAGCGGCCAAAGGGTGAGCAGCGGCGCTGCAGGTCGTGGGTGGGGAGGGATGCGCGAGGGTGCGCGTACGGTAGATAGGAGCATAGTGTGCACGCAAGGACCATAGGACCCAGGGACAAAGGGTGCGGGGAGGCTGCTCCGCTCCGCGCCGAATCAGGCGCGTGGCGCGTGCCGCGCTCTCCCCGGCGCTGTGCCTTATCCTGCTTCATCTGCGGTTGCGAATCAGCGGCCAAAGGGTGAGCAGCGGCGCTGCGAGTCGTGGGTGGGGAGGGATGCGCGAGGGTGCGCGTACGGTAGATAGGTGCATAGTGTGCACGCAAGGACCATAGGACCCAGGGACAAAGGGTGCGGGGAGGCTGCTCCGCTCCGCGCCGAATCAGGCGCGTGGCGCGTGCGGCACTCTCCCCGGCGCTGTGCCTTATCCTGCTTCATCTGCGGTTGCGAATCAGCGGCCAAAGGGTGAGCAGCGGCGCTGCTGGTCGTGGGTGGGGAGGGATGCGCGAGGGTGCGCGTACGGTAGATAGGTGCATAGTGTGCTCGCAAGGACCATAGGACCCAGGGACAAAGGGTGCGGGGAGGCTGCTCCGCTCCGCGCCGAATCAGGCGCGTGGCGCGTGCCGCGCTCTCCCCGGCGCTGTGCCTTATCCTGCTTCATCTGGGGTTGCGAATCAGCGGCCAAAGGGTGAGCAGCGGCGCTGCAGGTCGTGGGTGGGGAGGGATGCGCGAGGGTGCGCGTACGGTAGATAGGTGCATAGTGTGCGCGCAAGGACCATAGGACCCAGGGACAAAGGGTGCGGGGAGGCTGCTCCGCTCCGCGCCGAATCAGGCGCGTGGCGCGTGCGGCACTCTCCCCGGCGCTGTGCCTTATGCTGCGTCATCTGCGGTTGCGAATCAGCGGCCAAAGGGTGAGCAGCGGCCAAAGAATGGCTCTCCCCGGGCCATCGACAGGGCCATGGATACCTGGCGATGTCGGTCCCGAGCTGCGCATGCTTCCACAGCCATCGAGTGTATGCCCCTGTGACAGTGTCCGTTCGCGTGTTTTTGTAGGGCTGCTCTCCCTGCTCTCTACGCACATGGCTGCTTGTAATAGTCCCCGGCGATGGCAAGTGTTTCTTATGGTCGCTAGCAGCGGCAACTACCGGCCAGTTTAGTGAGCAGGCCGTGAGCAGGGATGGCGGAGGGTGCGCGTACGGTAGATAGGTGCAAAGCGTGCACGCAAGGAGCATAGGACCCAGGGACCAAGGGTGCGGGGAGGCTGCTCCGCTCCGCGCCGAATCAGGCGCGTGGCGCGTGCGGCGCTCTCCCCGGCGCCGTGTTATAGGCTGCTTCATCTGCGGTTGCGAATCAGCGGCCACAGGGTGAGCAGCGGCGCTGCGAGTGGTGGGTGGGGAGGGATGGCGGAGGGTGCGCGTACGGTAGATAGGTGCAAAGCGTGCCCGCAAGGACCATAGGACCCAGGGGCAAAGGGTGCGGGGAGGCTGCTACGCTCCGCGCCGAATCAGGCGCGTGGCGCGTGCGGCGCTCTCCCCGGCGCCGTGCCGTATGCTGCTTCATCTGCGGTTGCGAATCAGCGGCCAAAGGTTGAGCAGCGGCGTTGCGAGTCGTGGGTGGGGAGGGATGGGCGAGGGTGCGCGTTCTGTAGAAAGGTGCATAGCGTGCATGAAAGGACCATATGACCCAGGGGCAAAGGGTGCGCGGAAGCTGCATGATGGTGTGCATGGTGGGAAGGCGCCCGGTGATGGAAGGTTTTGATGTTCAATATGTGGGGACAGCTCCCCGGGCACGCGCCTGTCACCCGAGTAGATTTTGCGTGTTTCTTGAATTTCCAGCAGAATATTTATTTCGCGATAGATATTTTGGTGCCTAATTAATGCATATTGTTTTTTTCCCCCAGGAATTAGAAGATTCCAGTGAAGAGGAGGATGCACAGTTTCACTGTAGACTTTGCAAGATCTTTCTGTTTGATGTGCTGGTGTATGGATGTTATCTTTGTGAAGAATATCCATACTGCCACAACTGTTCCACAAATATGTTCTGCGAGTGTGGTGTGTTTTTGTGTGAGAACTGTGGGGGTCATGAGGAAAAGGTAGTGTGTAAAGCATGTAGGCAGGGGAAGATTTTCATTAACTCAGACATGTATCAGATGTTGGAATAACTTGTTTATTAGCAACTGATCACCTTCAGCACACTATTTACTACCTATTTCAACATCAAAAAATCTGCGATTATTGATATTGCATATCTTGCCGTATATAACTTTGTTTATATCTTTGTAGAAAGGTGCACAGGGTGCACGCAAGGCCCAGAGGACCCAGGGACAAAGGGTGCGGGGAGGCTGCTCCGCTCCGCGCCGAATCAGGCGCGTGGCGCGTGTGGCGCTCTCCCCGGCGCTGTGCCTTATGCTGCTTCATCTGCGGTTGCGAATCCGCGGCCAAAGGGTGAGCAGCGGCGCTGCGAGTGGTGGGTGGGGAGGAATGCGCGAGGGTGCGCGTACGGTAGATAGGTGCAAAGCGTGCACGCAAGGAGCATAGGACCCAGGGACCAAGGGTGCGGGGAGGATGCTCCGCTCCGCGCCGAATCAGGCGCGTGGCGCGTGCGGCGCTCTCCCCGGCGCCGTGCCTTATGCTGCTTCATCTGCGGTTGCGAATCAGCGGCCAAAGAGTGAGCAGCGGCGCTGCGAGTGGTGGGTGGTGGGTGGGGAGGGATGGCGGAGGGTGCGCGTACGGTAGATAGGTGCAAAGCGTGCCCGCAAGGACCATAGGACCCAGGGACCAAGGGTGCGGGGAGGCTGCTCTGCTCCGCGCCGAATCAGGCGCGTGGCGCGTGCGGCGGTCTCCCCGGCGCCGTGTTATAGGCTGCTTCATCTGCGGTTGCGAATCAGCGGCCAAGTGGTGAACCGCGAGTCATGGGTGGGGCAGGCTTTGTGGAAGGCTGCCGGCGGACGGGCATATGACCAGGCGACCAGCGACGGCTGGCCATATGTAGGGTCTTATGTAGCGCGACGGCTGTATCCATATCCGTCAGCTTATGGACGGACATGGTATGGTGCGCAAGTGTTGTCCACCAAGTGGGTCAACGAGGTGGGCGGCGAAGTAGAAGAATACGAAGGTCCTTGGGTCACGGGTTACGTACCGATCGTCACCTCGCCGCCGGATAGGGGTATCAATTTTTATGTTTCTGAGCGGCAGTTCATCCCTCCCGGTGCCATTGACCACGGGTTCCCAGAAGTGCATCGGGTCACCGTGCCTGCAGAAGGGCAGCCCCGGCTGCTGTTTAAAGTTCGATACCCTTGGGACGGGGACGAGGAGGAGCTGTGGCAGCATGAGGTGCTAGCTGGTGTCCTACACTTTTCGGTAGAGAAAGACCGTGGCTGCCGTATAGTGAAAACCAAGTAGTGGACAACTAGGCAAAAACATACCTCACCAACCGTAATTGATGAAGACATACGTTTATAACAGATGTATGCGTGCGTATTGTGTGTGCGTATTGTGTGTGCGTATTGTGTAGAAATATACAAATAAATAATAAGAATAAACAAGAACCATGGGCGCGGGGGAGGCCGGTGTGCATGGTGGCACGGCGGCTGGTTATAGCAGGCTGTTTAGGAGGAACTGCGTGACGTTATGGCAAATTGACCCTAGGTCACGGGCTTGCACAGGGAGATGCAATGGAGGAGGAATACACGTGGGAGGACGTCCAGAGAATCTTTTTCCCCAGATCCGAGGAGGCGTTCTGCATAGTGTGTTTAGAGGAAGTGGATCCGGAGGATGTAGTGGACTGCGGTGGCCTAGGATGCGAGTGTAAAGAGAAATACATGCATATTTGGTGTTTTTCTTTGCTTGTAGAAACCCTTGCCTCCTCGAGGTGGGTGACGTGCCCATGCTGTAGGCAGAAGTGGTTTGAGTGAACCTCTTTTCAACATGTGTGTACATTATGTGAATAGTACATTATGTAAATGCTACTGAGTCTCCGCTGGCCTTTTGTTGTTAACTTACAACTTGTTATTTGTTCTTAAAAAGTGATCATGTGGATGTTTTTGGTGTCCTTCAAAGTGTCAACCTGTGGTTGCGATCGTCGCTGGGGAGGGATGCGCGAGGGTGCGCGTACGGTAGATAGGTGCATAGTGTGCACGCAAGGACCATAGGACCCAGGGACAAAGGGTGCGGGGAGGCTGCTCCGCTCCGCGCCGAATCAGGCGCGTGGCGCGTGCGGCGCTCTCCCGGCGCCGTGCCTTATGCTGCTTCATCTGCGGTTGCGAATCAGCGGCCAAAGGGTGAGCAGCGGCGCTGCGAGTCGTGCGAGGTAGAGAAGTCTTAGGGGTCCCCTCGAGGCGGGATTGCTTGCGGGCTCCGTGCGAGGTAGAGAAGTCTTACGCAAGGGTCCCCTCGAGGCGGGATTGCCTGCGGGCTCCGTGCGAGGTAGAGAAGTCTTAGGGGTCCCCTCGAGGCGGGATTGCCTGCGGGCTCCGTGCGAGGTAGAGAAGTCTTAGGGGTCCCCTCGAGGCGGGATCGCCTGCGGGCTCCGTGCGAGGTAGTGGAGTCTTAGTCTTAACTTACAACTTGTTATTTGTTCTTTAAAAGTGATCATGTGGATGTTTTCGGTGTCCTTCAAAGTGTCAACCTGTGGTTGCGATCGTCGCTGGGGATGCATGCGCGAGGGTGCGCGTACGGTAGATAGGTGCATAGTGTGCACGCAAGGACCATAGGACCCAGGGACAAAGGGTGCGGGGAGGCTGCTGGCCAACCAGTCGTGGGTGGGGAGGGATGGGCGAGGGTGCGCGTACAGTAGATAGGTGCAGAGTGTGCATGCAAGGACCAGAGGACCCAGGGGCAAAGGGTGCGGGGAGGCTGCTCCGCTCCGCGCCGAATCAGGCGCGTGGCGCGTGCGGTGCTCTCCCCGGCGCCGTGTTATAGGCTGCTTCATCTGCGGTTGCGAATCAGCGGCCAAAGGGTGAGCAGCGGCGCTGCGAGTCGTGGGTGGGGAGGGATGGGTGAGGGTGCGCGTACAGTAGACAGGTGCATAGTGTGCACGCAAGGACCAGAGGACCCAGGGACAAAGGGTGCGGGGAGGCTGCGCGCGATGGGGGTTGTGATCCCTATCGTTGAACGTGTAGTTTGTGGTATGCGTGGCAGCATACATGGGTCAACACGGAGAACGGGGGCTCGCTGCCTGTGCGTATTGGATGGTCGGTGACGCTTCATGAAAGCCGGTTCGTACCGGCGCCCTGGATTATCGAAGCGAAAATTGTCGGATTCAACCCAGACCACGTATGGACCGCGGCGCCCCCGGAACATGATGTTCCCGAAGGGACGTATGATGGAGAATTTGGAGAGCGGCCCCCAAACGGTTACGTGGTCGTGCGGCTGTACCACCCGCGAAGGGAGCATTGGCTGGAGTGGCAGGAGTATGCACAAATTGTGGAATCGGAGGCGGAGTGTCCGACACACACGGATCCGTCCGACGATGATGAGGAGTATGTTAGTGAAACTAGCGAAGAAGACACCAATTAACATGCTCGGCCTGTTTGCGCACTTAACGTAATGTAATGAGATGTAACAATATTGAGCATAAATCATCTTTGTGTGTAAAACGCGTGCGTGCGTGCGTGCGTGCGTGCGTGTGCGTGTGTGTATGAGACCGCCCTGGACGGCCTGCCCTGGTGGACCTCAAAAGTCATTATGATGCAATGTCGCAAGATCTGATTATGCATGTACCCGACGGTGCTGTGTGCATGCACGGGGTGGGGACCGATTGTATCGGGGAGGCTGCTCCGCTCCGCGCCGAATCAGGCGCGTGGCGCGTGTGGCGCTCTCCCCGGCGCCGTGCCTTATGCTGCTTCATCTGCGGTTGCGAATCAGCGGCCAAAGAGTGAGCAGCGGCGCTTTAAATCGTGGGTGGGATGGGGTGGGGTATCCCGGGTGGGTCGGTGCGGGGCGCAGTATGTTGGCCAGGGATCAATGGCGTGCCATCCACATGCGGATACGCCATGTAGGGTTCTTCACGTGCAGTTGGGGCTACCCAAAGATCTGGAGGGGCTAGGCATGCACGTGGTGCCCCCTCCCATGTCCTGCGGGTCCAACGGGGACTGCGTATTGGTTGACCTGGAGAAGGCGTGCCTGCTTGTCTGGGCCGCATGCTGTATGGCCACCCTTCGTATGGTGCAGAACAGTTGCGAAAGACACGGGTGCGCGCTTGATGAGCTGGTGAAATTGCTGGATTGCTGGACGGCGGCTATGGAAGAATTGGAATCCCCATCACCGGCTGATTCAGCGATGACGACTAAACGGTGTGAAGCTGTCGCGCTGGGGAACCGTGAGGAGAACGTCAGAACTGCCTGGGAAGGGGTACAGTCTTTTTGCACGCTCCATCGCATCACGATGGTTCACGATGACCCCACGGCACTGCACGATGCGTGTGAGCTGCGCATACGTGTATGCCACCAGAAGATTGAAGACTGTAAGGCGGAGTGCGCGCGGATCTTGGAAACGATCGTGTGCGTGAAGGATTGTCCCCGCTGTTCATCGCTTTTCACAAAAGCTACAGACTGTGCGGTTGCGAATTTTCTGACGCCCTCTTCCCTCTTCAGCACGCGTGAGTGGGACCCGCGGGTCGAGCGGGACGAGCGGTGTCTCCGACCAGGGGCGAGGTATTCCGTGAAGGTGGACTGGGAGCGCGCGAAATCGGAATATCCGGGGATCTGGGGGAAGGTGCTTGAGCATCATCACGTCAGCATGCAGAAGGCGGTCCGGGTGTCAGGGGTTGGCCAGTTCTTGCTATCCCCAGCTGTCCTCCTGCGCAACCTGGGGAGCTGGGTGCAGATGTGGCACACTGACCTCTTGCTCCGGAGCGGCGAGGAGGCAGTTTTCCCTACCCAGTTTTCCTCCGGGATGTTCCTTGACGAGCAGAGCTACACAGAACTCCTGCCTGATTCGGTAGATGGAAGGCATTGGCAGCGGTGCGAGGACGGCGCGTGCCACTTCACACTCGATCACGCAGCGTCCGGCTTTCCGTCAGCCACGCCGTTAAGGCGCGTCCGTTTTGCTGGCCCGCCGGGCAGCGTCATTGTTTGGCCGGGGGACAGGACTGTGCATCGGGGGCTTTGCCCGGTTGGGGAGGTGCCTGGTGGGGGTCGCGGCCTGCGCACCGCGGCCACGATGTCCGCAATTCTCTACGGCGCCATCAGCACGGAGGCTGGAGTCCCCGCCACGCACGACGCAATCCGCGCCGAGCCGCTGGGGACGTTGTCCCAGTATGGGATGCCATGGCACATGCAATGCCTTGCTTGCGGCGACGCAATACGGTTTGGAGGGAGCTACGGGAGCCTGCCTGAAGTATGGAGCTGCGATCTGTGCATGAAGGCGGATTTTGAGTGTGAGTTGCAGGGAACTAGCCTCCAGCAACCCGGTCTGGTGATGTGTGGCCCATGCTACGACTGGCGCAACCAGCATGCGGTTGGGCCGCCCCGAGTGGTGCACCCTTTGCACCTCTCCAGCCCATGTCCCAACTTCGAAAACATGGAAGGCTGGTCAAAGCTGCCACCCCCGGAGGCGCGGCTGCACGCCACTCTCAAGATGTCCGACCTCGTCCTAGCCTGGGAAGTGCTGGAAGCCTTCGTTGGGAAGGAAGCGTGGGATGCGAGGCCGGAGGCAGAGAAGGAAGAGCTTGCCCGCATCACGTGGAGAGATGGTCAGAGAGTAGTAGATCCTCCGCGGGTCCCTGCACGCGTGGGACCGCTGACATTCGATGGGTCCGCAGACACACAGCGGACGGACACCTGTCTTCTCTACCAGCGGATGGGTGTGCATTGCCCCGGACTGCGCAGTCTGGTCTTTGGAATCCTGAAGGCGTGCAAGGCCTCAAACCTACCAAAGGTTTCGGATGGTGCGATCCCCACCAGGAACGCGGGGCACCTCTTCCATTTATCTGGTGGTGCGGTGAAGGTGAATAACCGGCTGGCAGGCGTACTTGCCAACCGAAGCAAGTTGACCATGGAGTTTGCGCTGGGCGTGGCTGTGAAGCTCACGCACAACTTCAACGGCGAGTTCTCGAACTTCAGTGGGCGGGAAGATGCAAAAAAGGGGGGTCCCCAACGCAGTTTGCTGGTCCGCTGTGACTGCTCACAGCAGGATGGGGGTGACGAACCACGACCCGCGGTGTGGGATGGACGCTGGGAAGCGCGACCGACGGCCGCTTGCCAAAATGCTGAGGGGTCGCGATTGGCGCAGCCCGTGTGTACTCCCTGCATGGATCCCGATCGCACTGGCGCAGATGACGCAGCGACAGCTACCAGCCCCACTGGTACCGCAGAGGCGCAGCCGCGGGTGTGGCCCTCTCCCCAGACGCCAACGGCTACTGCGGACTCGGCCGCTGCGGAACCCATGGACACCCAGGCCGACCCCAACGCAGCGACACCTGCCAGCCCAGGTGTGTGCACCCTCGCTCAGGCTGCTGACGCTGTGCAGTTCAGACACCCTAGGTGTATTGCGCTTGAAATGAGGGGTACGTGGGTGGTGGGATCGCACTGGCGCAGATGACGCAGCGACAGCTACCAGCCCCACTGGTACCGCAGAGGCGCAGCCGCGGGTGGGGCCCTCTCCCCAGACGCCAACGGCTACTGCGGCCTCGGCCGCTGCGGAACCCATGGACACCCAGGCCGACCCCAACGCAGCGACACCTGCCAGCCCAGGTGGGTGCACCCTCGCTCAGTCTGCTGACGCTGTGCAGTTCAGACACCATAGGTGTATTGCGCTTGAAATGAGGGGTACGTGGGTGGTGGGATCGCTCTGGCGCAGATGACGCAGCGACAGCTACCAGCCCCATTGGTACCGCAGAGGCGCAGCCGCGGGTGGGGCCCTCTCACCAGACGCCATCGGCTACTGCGGACTCGGCCGCTGCGGAACCCATGGTCACCCAGGCCGACCGCAACGCGGTGACACCTACCAGCCCAGGTGTGGTGAGAATGGCTGAGGCAAGGGCGGTTGCCCCGACTGGTGTTCAGCGAGGACGGTTCTACGACGCCGACAACCATCATCTGCTCACCAGGGACGACAGAGGACATATCATCGACAGCGCCTTGGACTGCAGCTTCGGAGCCGTTACTGAGCCAGGCGCGTGTCAGCCAGCACACCGGAGGCAGCTGGTGAAGGTGCAGGCAGCTCCTACAGACCGTTTAGTGATTATGGCGGAAGTGCAGGCGTACCTGCGGACTGCGGGGCTACGAGCCGTAGACGTGGCAGGCGACGGCAACTGTTGGCTCCACTGCGTTGGCGGGCACCTGCCACAAGCGGAGGGTGCTAAGGTACTAGCGCAGGGTGGTAGAGTGCGTGTTCAAAACTGTCGGCAAGCCATACAAGCGTTCTACGAGATGCATCCGGAGTATTACAACTTTGACATGGCGGAAACCCTGGGCCAGCAAAATGCAAATGGAGATATGCATTATGTCTCCCTGTCCAATATCCTAGCGCAGAAACAGCGGTATGACGAACCCCAGTTCTGGCACATCATCGCCAACATGACGGGCCGCGTCATACAGATGTACATCAGCTGGCCGTTGGTTGACCTGAATTGGCCGCTTGCCTCGGCTCCAACTCCAGAGGATTTCCCCAACAACGCGCCCTTCGCCATGGAGTTCATCTGCCCCCACGAGGATGTGGTGTTGACTAGCCGCGAACCTCTACGGCTGTGGAAGCTGTTGGAGCATCCCTTGTGCGCGGGGCATTACATGCGCATCCTGCCGGATAATGAATAGCGTGTTAGTAGGCGCATCAGGGGAAAGGGCGTGGCGCAGCCCCCTAGCAGTAACATTCAAACTTATTTTAATGCAGATTGCAAACAGCCCCATAGATACACTGCGTTAAGAATGCACGCTAAGGGGTAGGCCGCACGCTATAGTACAGGTTGCTCAGGAGACCGCACGCAGTATCCATTTGTGCGCGAAGTCCGTGGAAGCTGGGAGTACAAATCCTGTGGTGTATTTCCTGCTTGCTGGAGGCTGCTCCGCTCCGCGCCGAATCAGGCGCGTGGCGCGTGCGGCGCTCTCCCCGGCGCCGTGTTATAGGCTGCTTCATCTGCGGTTGCGAATCAGCGGCCACAGGGTGAGCAGCGGCGCTGCGAGTGGTGGGTGGGCAGGGATGGGCGAGGGTGCGTGTATTTCCTGCCTGCTTCACCGCCTACCCAGTTGACAGTTGCAGGTACCAAGAGGGCATGCTTGCTTGTATCACATACGCTTGCGTAACGTTTGTCATGCGCATGTGCAGGGGGGACAGGCACGAAGACGAAGCGACCCCGTCTGGCCGACTGTGATACCCATGACGGCGGCTAAACGGCCAGCTCCGGTGGGGCTCCTGGAACAGTTCAACGACCTGGCGCCGAAGATACACGCCGGTATATGCCATAAGTCGGGCATGCACGCTTCACCCGGCGGGGAAGGGTGGCTTCAGGGGAACTTCGACATTCTCCTTGAGAACGTGTTTAACAAGTGCGCGGCTTTCCAGCTGCTGCCTCCTCTGAGCCAGGAGCACACGGTGGCCAAGGTCAAATGCGGCCAGTGGATCAAGCAGAAGATGCGCAACAACAACAAGAAATTTCAAACGCAGTGTGTGTCCCCTGCGACCTGCCGGCAGGATGTCCTCGGCGAGGCAGAACTATGCACCGCTTGTGCGCCAAAGGTAACGGCGAACATCACGGCCATGCTGCAGTTCGACAGGTTCATCGCCAGCAATCCGCAGTGTACGGGACTCAGGGTGACC